>CAKNXH010043648.1:0-22736 GCA_932178445.1 Andricus quercusramuli
CAACCCTAAAGATAAAAAGGAACCTTTCAGTGATCCGGGAGTATATCAAATCCCTTGTTCTTGTGGTAAAGTCTATATTGGAGAAACCGGGAGGACGGTAAGTCAACGTGTAAAGGAACATGAGAGTAAAGTTAGGCTAAAACATTTCACACAATCAGCAGTAGCTGAGCATCATATCGAAACAGGACATAGTATTTTATTTGACAAAACAACTGTCATTGCCAAAACGTACAATAAATTTCCAAGAAAACATAGAGAAGCAATCGAAATCTTGAAACACCCTAATAACATCAATAGGGAAAATGGATATAATACCAATCCGATTTGGCTTTCCGTCCTCCCGGGTTTTTTAAAAAAGACTTGATTGGCCAATCAAGTTCAAGCAGTCCCCACCATGGGGCACTCTGGCCAATCACAGGCATCGTAGAGAATACATATATAAGAACAACATAACCTGAAACTTCAGTTTCAGGTCAGCCCTGAAGAAGTGAACTGCAATGTTCACGAAACGTCGGCAACATTCATAGTTTCGCACACGATTGAAACCCGAAAAATCTTTAAATTCTAAATTTTAAATTTAAATTTATTATAATGAATCATCGTGAAAGTATCAAATCTATTACTATACTTTGAATTCATTAAAATTTGTTCGACAACATAACTTTAGTGAAATTTGTTCTAAGACCTAAAAAAAAAATGATTTCAGAGAACGTTGAAAAGACTGGACCATTCAGAAAAAATACGCAATACAAATTTCGAGTACTATTGATTAGAGTCTAGCCAAACCTTGAGTTGTCCATAGTGTAGATTCGCCTGGGTGATTTTAAAATAATCTTCACTCGCAGTATCACGAAAATGACTTTTTTCTTTATAAAATAAAGAATTTCACTCCCGCACTTTCACTGTACTGGAACAAAATCACCCGGATCCTCTCGCAGCTTCCCTCGCGTTGTCCACCGATGAAGTTCTCGTTGTAGATCCACACGAATCCCTCGACGACCCACGAAGAAGAACCCTTAACAGGAATGACTAGCAGCAACACAGCAATGTGGCAGGAACACAGGAACAATCATCATGGCAGGAACACAACAACAATCATCGATGCAGGAACACAGGAACAATCATCAAGGCAGGAACACAGCAACAATCATGATCGCAGAAACACAGGAACAATTAAGAAAATTCAGTGACAGATCAGAATCTCAGGCAAAAAATGTTTGATTGAAGAACTGGATTTCACTAATGGCTCAGGAACAGGTCAGCAACAGTCAGCCGTAATCACTGAACATCGAAGTTCTTTTCACTCGTGAAAAAGTAAAAGTTCTAACTAATATTGTTTTCTTTTCTTATCAATTTTCAGGTCCAATAAATCACTAAACAAGAAATAGTTGTCTGTTCTTTTCTATCGGCTTAGGAAGAAAAGTTAAATTTGAAGAAACAGGACTATCACTTCACGGAAGCAGCACAAGATTAAAACGCTCACAAAAACTCAGTTTCTCGAAGTATTTACGAATTCCGCACATAAATTTTAATTTTTCCCGCACCAAAACTATCCCGGTGACGAGCCCCCAATTATGTTACGGACCGCGCATGTATATACGCGGAATTGATTCGTTTGTAGAGTTCCGTTGGTGTTAATCCTGAAGAGGAACCGGGAAATTTGAAAAGTCAATAAACTAGAAGTTCAGATTTACGATGTAACGAGTATAATTATTTATTTGACAAACTCTCCCAAACTAAGTCCGGATTTACATAAGCTATCTATAAGAGCTACGATTTACGAGAATAAGTCCGCGACTTCTACTCCAGTTGTTCCGAGTACAAATCTGCAGTTCAACGAGGGACCATGCAGACGCGTTTAGGGTAGGTTCTATCTGCCTAGCCTGTGCCCTGACACCGTTCACCCAGCCGTCACTCACCCTCGCGTATCCCCACTCTCAATTTCAGGCCCCGTCGGGGCGGGTCCACTTTCCGAAGTTACACGACTGGAAAAGGACCCTCCCCGATGAAACCCGAACTTTGCCGGTTCAATCCGGTATTACTTCAGGTATCGCAAAAAGAGAGTTTCTCAATCATAAAAATAATCATTTCAAAGCTTTCCTTTACGTTCCTAACTGAACCCTAAGCAGATTTAGTAAGTTTCTATTTTATAGAGTCTATTAACGCTTGCGTGCAAACTTTTATCTTAACATTCTTTCGTATCTGTTATAGTTTGCAAGAAAAGGTGGGAAATTCGTCTGTAAGAAAAATGAATTCTCCTGGCTATCAAAAGTTTGTTAGCAAGCATCAAACCTACAAGATATCTCCATTATCAAAGTATAAGTTAAACAAAAATTGTTATAGAGATTTAAAGAAAACAATTCGGGTTTCTTGATTTTGCGATTTTAAGTGTAGAACCCTGCCAGATTTCAAATGGATTTGTTGAATGTATTTTCAACCAAATATATCAATTTTAAACAAAAGAGTTCGATTTTCAAGCTAAAATGTCGGAATTTTTAGAAAACAGTTGACTTTTAAACCAGAAAAGAAGAATTTTCAACAAGAAAAATAAATTGCAGTCAAGAAAGGTGAATTTTCAACGAAATAGTTCAATCTTCCACCAAAAATCGAATCGTTAAATTTTCAGTTGAAAAAACTAATTTTCACCAAAAAAAGCGAATTTTCAACCAGCCGAATTCAACCGAAAACGTCAAACGTCGACACTTTGGTGCCCACAACGTAAAAGCCCGACCTTGCATAGACGATTTATATGGGGCATGTATCAGTTAGTGCTCTTCTATTGTTATCTGTTTTAAATTTTCCTAGGAATAACTTTTAATGACACTGCTACATATTTTTAATAATCTATAAGTTTTGCAGACATTTGCCAATTCTAGAATTATACCAATTTTTCTTCAAGAAATGTATGCCTCGAAGCTATCGATTTTCTATCAGAAGAAAAAGGATATCATATTTAATCTGCATGGTTTTTATTCTTTAATAATTATTATTTGGAAGACTCGAAGTTCTTACCTGAAAAATAGTTATTTATTTTCTAACTCATTAATTAAATTTTAAAAAAATATTATTTTTCTCTTCAGCAGTTCAAATGCTAAAATGAAAATGAATACAAAATTAAAATGATAAACATTATCTTCTCTAATACGCAATATTGGACTTCGTATAATTGATTTCTTAATATTTTTTTATGTTTCTCGGGCTTTTTTATAAACAGCTGGATTTATCCAACAAAAACTAATTTTTAACAAAATAATTAAATTTTCTATCAAATTGTTAAATTTTAGAACTGAAAATATGAATTTTCTACAGAACATTTAAATTTTCAACTAGGAAATTAATTTATTACCAAAAAAGATTAGATTTTAACCAGAAGGTTGCAATTTTTATTACAAAAGTTGATATTTCTACAGTAATTGATGATATTTCAAACTAAAAAGATAAAGTTTCGACAAAATAATTGAATTTTTAATTTAGAAAAATCGTTAGGCAAGAAAAATAAATTTCAATAAATTTGTTGAATCTTCAAGTCAAAAAGACGAATTTTCAAGAGAATAATTTAATTTTGAACAAAAGTCAGAGGCCTGTAGATTAATCACTATTAATTCAGGAATTTTTAGAAGAGGAAATATTCTTGATTATATAATTGATTTCTTAACATTTCTTACGTTTTTCGGGCTGTTTCATATTGCCATGAATGTATTTTGAACGACCTAAGTACCCTGGAATTGGAACGACTAGAATGAACCATGGAAGAGCTGTGGGTAGATGGAGAGGGGGGATGCCAAGTATGGGAGTTTTTCAAATTATAGGCAAGTTTATTGAGCTAAAAATAATTATGGACGAATGAAGACGATGATTTAAATACATTTTTCAATGTTTTGACGAAAAGAAACGAGCACATGCCAAATCAGCTGATTTCTATCAAAGTTATGTATGCATGTGTTTCGGGTGTTTCCTGTTTTGTCTCGCTTCTCAAACAAACTAATATTTTCGTGCACATGTTATGCCGGCTACGCTTTCGTAAAGACGTACCGTACGTCTTATAAAGGCTTTTGTTTGCAAAAGCATAATATTTTTATGTTAACAAATACTAATGACACTTACCTTCTGTGCAAAAAAAAATGATTTTTTTGAAAGAGCGATACAAATCAGGGAACATCCTAAACGTATGTACACATAACTTGGAGAGAAATCATATGATTTGGCATGGGCTTGTTTCTTTTCATCAAAACACTTTAAAATGTATTTAATTCATCGTCGTTATTCCTCCATAACTATTTTTAGCTCAATACACTTGCCAATAATTTGAAAAACATAAAAGTTTCTTTACAAAAAAAAAAATCAAGCATTCAAATTACCACCATTCAGAGATTTTTCCGCTGACGGAAAAATCTCTATTTCACAACTCATGACTTGCGCAAGTGCGCAACTTACGGATGTGCAATTGTGTGAAAGGGCCCTTATAGATTTGAGAATAACTGGAATATTAAGAACCGAAAAACTTGTTGTACAAGTTTAGCATAGGGTATGTCCTAATAACTAAACCACTAACAACGTCTGTTCCACTCGCGAGGATACACGTTTTCTCGGAAAGTTTCGAAGATATTTTGTTCTTTTTTTTTGGTTGATAGTACATTCAAAGGGCTAGAACTCACTTATCTAATAAATTGTGCAGTCCCCATTGTTGTCTAGAATAGCCTGACACCTCCTCGGCATGCTCTCGGCCAGTTTTTCTGCATAACCGATAGAGATTGAGTCAATGATACGCCATATCTCCCTGATATGTCGACAGAGCTGCTTTAAGGTGAACACACGCTTTCCTACAAGTTTCCTCTTCATTATACTCCAGACATTTTCAATCGGGTTAGCATCGGGGGAACTTGCAGGCCAGCTCATCGTGTTAATGCCGTTTTCACTTTTCGCCCAGGCAATGCGTTTTTCCATGTGGGTATCCGAGAGTAGTGGTTTCTGCCTCGTGTTACGGTAATGAATCTTCGCCTCAGATAATCTGCGTCTTATCGTGTTTACGCTCACGTCTTATCCTTTTTCGGAGAGTTTGGCCTTCGCTTGACGTAGTCGCAGAGTGGGGTTACGCTGGAATAACCCGATGATGACGTTGTCCTCCTTCCGCGTCGTGCCTCGCTTCTCCACTTGTTTTCGCAGGTCGTCGACGTTTTTCGACTCCCTAAATCGCTGAACCCACTGCTGGACGAAGTGTTTAGATTTTCTAAGCCTTTTAGCAGCAGCGGAGTACGTTAATTGGGGACCTAGTGGATGGGTGCACAAGAAGATCGCTTCAAAACGTTTAACGTAAACAGCACTCATCTTACTATAATTCGGCTCTCTAAAACAGATCGAGCGATACCGAAACGAGTTGACTAGTGCGTTCTAGCCCTTTGAATGTACTTTCGAACAAAAAAAAAAGAACAAAATATCTTCAAAACTTTCCGAGAAAACGCGTATCCTTGTGAGTGGAACAGACTGTAAACCACTTGTGTCTATAAAAAAAACTTTCCTGGTGGAAATATTTGGGTCTGACCGCGTTTTACCAACTTTTACCGTCATGGCGGGACATTACCGGTGTCAGGTATTACCACAGTCAGGCCGAGCAGTGCCCATCGCTAGTTGAAATATCTAGAGATTTGACATTTTGCGTTTTGCGCCAGGATTGACGCTGACATGGGACGCCAGCCTGAGGCGGGAAGTTGAAAGCTTGAATTATACATCAAATCAGAGGTTTTCTACATCTATCTTAGATATTCAAGGTATTTTACGTAAAATACCTGCTTTAGGTGTTGTACGCAAAAAACTTCCAGTTACGCGTAATTAAACAGCCCTGGGACTTGCGCAAGTCATTGGCGTTCACACGAAGTACTACTTCGTGGGCGTTCACAATTCGCTCTGAGCTCGCTTTGAGCTCGAAGCAGTGATGGGTAATTAAAATACTCGTGGTAATTTACTTGGTTTTCTACGCTAATTTACCCGGTATTTTACGTCATTAGTTTTCTACATGATGTAAATTACATCTTGTTTTCTATATAAGGGCGCCACCTCTGTGGCGGGAAATTAAAAACATGAATTAGACAGCCAATCAGAGGTTTTCTACACTTATTTTACATGTTTGAGGTATTTTACGTAAAATACCTCCTTTAGGTATTACACGTCATAAACTTCCAGTTACGCGTAACTGCACATCCCTGGCTCGAAGGGAAGGTTAACCTCTTTTTAGGTGTTATAGAATGCGTCGAGGTTAGGAACTAAAAACTTCCTATCTGGGGATTTTGTGTTTTCATAAAAGGTCCTAGATGATGATACCAAGTTCATTGGACAAGGATTTAAATTGCTTGAAATTAAATATAAATTTTAAATAAAACTTAAGTGCGATACCTCTCTCTTTCTCTGAATCTGGGTATGGGATGGAAATACCCTCAATAAATTAGAAAGGGGTATAAATAATTAGTCGGATACTACCAAATCAGGAAATTCTAACATATCAGTTTACTGGGAATTTGAATCAATTTTATTTGATACCAATATATCTATACAAACGAGAATAATATTAATAACAATTAGTATTGAAATCGTGGGTTGTTCAAAGGGACTTTGAGGAGATGGTTAAATTGCGACTTTATGTTTTCTAGAATAAATACACGATTGACTTCTCATATTCAAGTCGCAACAGGTTCAAAATTATGTTTCTTTTGATCTTTTAATTCTCAGATATTAAGGTGAATAGTCGACGCCTGTTTTTCTTCAGGTCCGAACTGGTTAATAGTTAAATCGAGTAGCGGTCCTTTTCATGTGGGAGCCGTGGGATTGTTTTTGTACACATACGCATTTAATAAAAACCAAACTATAGCTTACAGGTTCGAACTTGTTAAAAAGCAGGTTTAGACTCGAAGGAAGTAACTTTTGCTATCATTGGTTAAGTTTAAGACAGCCCTTTCTTATTTTTCATGGTGACTGTTACATTTCCATGATGGCTGTTACATTTTCATTATGGCCGACTCTTTATTTCATCCCTACCATAGGAATTTTATCTTCTGGGGAAGGAAGAAGTGATGTGGAAGAGAAAAACGGTTCATTCGTTCTTCTGCCTTGCTAGCGTTTGCCTAAGCGTGTTCTTCTTGAAAGATTTATTGTAATTTGCGACTTTGCATTTCTTAGCATCGAGAGGATCCTATAGAATTAACTTTCTCGAATTGTTACTTCCTAGGCAACTAGCACCGCGTGCGCCGCGTTCGCGATTCGGAAACAAATTTTCTCTTGCTACTGATTATTATTATTTATAATAATAATCATTGGTCCAACCTAGCCTTCGACCTAAAAACAAAAGTGTCAACGTAAGGATTAACTTTTCTAAACCATGTAACTGAATGCAGTGAGTGAAAGAAACTTATAGGGTTTTGACTTCGAACTAAAATTGAATAAACTTATACTTTCCAAGAATTGATTCTTGAACTTATTCTAAAACCTGATTCCCTTGGTTATTGATTTCCTAATCATCTAAAAACGGAGGATCCCGCCGGAATTCAAATATGATTCGGAGGAAGCAGCCAATCATCGTGCTCATCGGCTGAGTCAAAGGAACCAACAATTTTAGCGCCATCTCGGGTCGTAACATTGGTGTCATTAAGTGGGATCGCTTCTGTTCACCAGGTGAATTGGATTTTCCATTTCCTGTTCTTGGCGGCAAAATTTGAAATGAGTCGAGGAAAATAATCCTGGAATCAGACTTCAACAACTTGGACTTTGAACGCTCAAGAATAAAAAAAATATCTTAATGGGAATCTCTACGAATTTCAATGGAAGTAGCTCCCTTTGAATTAGCTAAAATTGAAGGATTCTTTATTAATAATCCAGACTGGCTAGTATCTGCAATAATTTCTGTAGAAAACTGGTGGGAAATTTATATTTCAATTCACATCGGAATTGTTTAGTTCACCATTTATATTGATTCTGACCCTGATACGGATCCCGCTGTCTCAGCACTTGGTACCGAACCTCGAATTCGCTTTTGTAAGGTTACATCGGACGACGAAGGATTTCAAATCAAAATACTAATGGGAAATACTGGGAATAATCTCATCATAACCATCAACAAAAAGGATGCATCACTCCTATAATCCATCTTTCAAGGATTTGGAAAGCTTCCCGCAAAGGACTCCAACAATTAACAGGAAATTTTGGCACTCTTTGGGATTTCAAGGACCACCTGGACAGTAAGGATTTTCTTGACATGCTTTTCAGTGCAGAATTGGTCAGCGTGAAGTGTCGGTAAAAGTGCACCTTGTAGTGAATCTTTTTTTTTGCTGGTACTTCTGAATTTTTTATATCCTGTTATCTACCGATCCAGTTACAGAACAGTAAGTCTTAGCAATTAAGATCATAAAAATTGTCATTTTTGTACTCCACAAAATTATTGTAATAATTGCACTTGCAACTCTCCCAAAGGTTTTTGTGGGTGTCCTTTGGGTTTAGCACCTCATAAGCATTAATTCTAAAAGTGCGAGCAAAATTTCCAAGAGCCTCCACGGACTTTCTCGGTGAGTCTCGTTGTGAACATTTAGTGGTGCGAACGTGTCAACAGGCAGAAGGCGTGGTCTAAAAGCAAATCGCAAGGAGACTCACCGAGAAAGTCCGTGGAAGCTCTTGGAAATAAAACAAGAGACGCCTGCGACATGCGCCTGTTGAATAGTCCATGCGTTAGCGCCTTGAACTCTCTTGCGCTAAACCCCGGATTTTTTTCTCCGTGCACGCACTAAAAAAAAAGTGCCTCTCATGACCGTCAAGTCGAGTGTGGATGAGTGACAGTCGTAGATGCGAGTTACGGGGTCATTGACTCTGGTATTGCGGTAGTTCGCTGTCAAGACAAGCCTCAGGGTTGATCTAAATTCTTTTCGTTTAATATTCTTCTTCTGAAAAAAATGTTCCGGAAAAAATGTCTGGAATAAAAACTTTTTATTTTCGAGGGGGAAAAAATATTTGTTAAAATTTACCCCACCCCCATCCCCACAGGAGGCAGGGGTGGGGGTAACATTGTAATTTCAAATGGCAACCCCTATTTTTTATCACAGATTCAGATTCTCCTTTACGAAATACGTAAGTTTTATTCGGAAAATTTGTTCCGATTCGCGATAGATGGCGCTGCAATTGCGCAAAACGAAATTGTTGACACTACTTTTAGCTCTACCCAGGAATAACGACGCGGATGTAGTCTTTGTCTATTCCCTTCGGGGTGCTTAATTTCGGTGAGTCCCCTTGCCTCTCACCATCCATCGGGGTGCTTGAACTTTTGTCGACGGGACAGTAAAAGTGATAAAACTGCCGAAAACCATTCCCGAATGCAGTTGGTTGACGACAGTCGATTTTGGATGTAGACATTACATATCGTCGAGTCTCCACTGTCTACAATCCTCAACGTCATTACGGCCGAGCGATAACCGCGTCTGTCCATGCTTAACGTTTATTCATTAGGAAGGTTGATTGTGTTCATTTGATTTGGGTGTGTTGGATGCTTTCGTTTGGGTTATTGTTGTTGGTCACGTTCGTTTGAGTTGGTTTGGGTGTCGTTGTATTTCCTCATTACCTTACTTCATTACTTTTACAATGGAAATTCCATCTCAGCAACAGAAGATTGAAATGATTCTCATTTATGGAGAAAGTGGCAGGAATATCAATGATGCTCTCACGCTTTATGCTCAATGCTTTCCAGAAAGTGTTCCTTCACGCGCTTCTTTTTACCGGGTTTTCCGAAACTTCATCAATGACGGAAGTGTACAACCAGAAAAAAAGGAAGCGTCAAGTAACAGTTACTGGAGTTGTTAATGAAATTGCAATTTTAGCTGCAGTCACTCATGACCCTCATGTTAGTACTCGACAACTAAGCCGCGATTTCGGAATGTCTATCCAGTGTTTGGAAGGTATTAAAACGTAATAATTATCATCAGTATCATATTTTACTGCATCAAGAACTTCATGGAAATGATTTTCAGAACCGAGTGACATTTTGTCAATGGGCGGTTCAGCAGATACAAGGAAACCCGAATTTCTTTTGTCTAGTATTCTTCACAGACGAGTCGTCTTTCACAAACCATGGTAACGTTAATCGGCATAACATGCATTATTGGAGTGTAGAAAATCCACATTGGTTGCGTGAAGTTGAGCATCAGCGTCCATGGTCCGTGAACGTTTGGTGTGGAATAATTGGAGATCAACTTATCGGTCCGTATTTTATTGATGGAAATTTGTACGGTGAAAAATATCGTGACTTTTTAGAAAATCAACTTCCAATATTGCTGGAAGACCTAAGCTTGGAAGTGCGATACAACATGTGGTTTCAACATGACGGTTGTCCAGCACATTATGCGGCAATCGCGAGGGAAGTACTCAATCGCGAATTCAATGGACGATGGATCGGTAGAGGAGGTCCAGTAAATTGGCCTGTCAGATCGCCAGATTCTACGGCGCCGGATTTCTATTTGTGGGGTTATCTAAAGAATCGCGTGTATCAAGAAGTGCCCACAACTCGTGATAACATGATCGAGCGAATCAGCTCTGCTTGTGCACAAAAATCACCAGACACAATTCGCAGTTGTGTGGAATCTTTCAAAGCTCGGATTAACAAGTGCATCGAAGTGCGAGGACACCATTTTGAGCACTTATGAGGTTCATTATGCAAAACTAATCTCAGGTGGCAGCACCGAGCCGAGTACTAGATCCTCTGTCAATGAGAGACAAAAAAATACAGTGCTTATAGTGTACGGTTGCTTATAATTAAATACATGAGGGTAAATAATCCTTAAATATGTGTTTAGTGCTTATATACGAAGGTAATTTATACTTTTAGTGAATATTATGCATACAATGGGATATATGGTGAACTATGATAAACCTAACCTCACTTTGGATGTGACAGTCAGAAAAGGATTTATCAACCTTTTACGAATGCTATGTAAAAAATATTGATGAGAAAGTTTGAAAAATATATTTTGTTATCTTTACAAGGTATAAATGGCACTTTATACTTATTAACAAAATTTCTTTTCTTCAAATTCGTATCTCATCGACAGAGGGTCTAGTACTCGGCTCGGTGCTGCCACCTGAGATTAGTTTTGCATAATGAACCTCATTGTAAAATAATTAATCGAAATCAAGCATCCCTGTGGTGAGAGGCAAGGGGACTCACCGAAATCAAGCACCCCGATGGATGGTGAGAGGCAAGGGGACTCACCGAAATTAAGCACCCCGAAGGGAATAGACAACTACTACGTCCGCGTCGTTGTTCCTGGGTAGAGCTAAAAGTAGTGTCAACAATTTCATTTTTCGCAATTGCAGCGCCATCTATCGCGAATCGAAACAAATTTTCTGAATAAAACTTACGTATTCCATAAAGGAGAATCTAAATCTGTGATAAAAAATTGGGGTTGCCATTTGAAATTACAAAGTTACCCCCACCCCTGCCTCCTGTGGGGGTGGGGGTGGAGTGAATTTTAACAAATCTTTTTTCCCCATCGAAAATAAAAAGTTTTTATTCTAGACATTTTTTCCGTAGGATGCGTATTTTTTGAGATATTTCGTTGTCTAAAGTTAAAAAAAACGTATAACTATTTTTTTAAATTATTATTGGACTCAAAGTCAACTTTGACTTCTTTTAAGAGAATAAAATCAACTTGAAGGAAATTCCTTATCCTAAAAAATACTAGTAATAATTAAACACTGATATGGATAAATTTTAAGAATATTTATAAGTAAACTTTGAATTATGGTCTTAAAACTAGTAATACATTGTGGAATAATTTATGAAAAGTAAATCTGATTTAATTTAAGTTAAGTAAAATAAGTTGTTAAAATTAAAAAGTATTCTCTGAGACTCGATCACTTTCATCATGCGATCAAATTTGCGCAGCCGAAAATTGGCTAAAAATCCTAAGAACGGAGAGGATTTGAATTTCGCGGGTCCTTCAACGGCAGGGTCCTCAAGAATCACAGTACTTGAAAATGTAGGAAATGAGAGGGCTCGAACGCACTCTCGTGTGTTTTCGCTTGGCTCGTCCGCTCTAGGGGTGCCAGTATTAAATAATTCAAATTCTTATCCACTGGTTCCCTCTGATTTATTTCCAATTAATTCAGCAAATATGCAGCCTCGCGAAATACCAATTCAGTATGCATCCTTTTCAAAATCTGCTTTTTCATTAGCTGGAACTTCCAACCCCGAAAACATTTCAAAAATTGTTCGTGATTTGATTCCAATTTTTGATGGGAAAAATATGTCGGTAAAAATGTTTATTGAACACTGCCGAGCAGCAATTTCAATAGTAGGACAACAAGAATTGCCGTATTTAACTATGTTATTAAGAACTAAAATTACTGGGGAAGCTCGGGGACACATTCAAGACAGGGTAGGGATGAATTTAGACAATATTCTCAGAAACTTGGGACAGATTTATTCCCCATAAGAAGATGCTAGTCAGTTGATTCAGGAATTGACTAGCATCAAAAGGAAAGATAATGAGACCGTTCCTCAGTATGGGGCCAGAGTAAAGCAGATATTGAATCGATTGATCATTCAAGTTTTAGAAACTACCCCCGGGGATAGAGGAACAGGCATTTGCGAGGCACATAAAAACAATGCTGTCAGTAATTTTATAAGGGGGTTAAATAAAGATGTCTTTTTACAATTGAGAGATAAAAATATAATAAGTCTGGATCAGGCAATAGGGTTGGCGAGTCAAGCGGATTTGCAAATGAAAAGTTGGAATAGGGAACATAACGACGACGAAGATTTTGTATTTTTCGGAAATAAAATTCAAAGGGGTGATTCACGCAAAAGGATCGCACATTTACAAGTCGACAATGATTCTCAGCGAAAGGTCAATCAGGAATTGAGGAATCTTCAATGATATAATTGTAAAGAATTTGGTCATGTTAGACGTAATTGCACTAAGAAACTTAAAAGTGATAGGCCAGGGCAGGAGAGAGAGAGAAATTTTTGTAATTATTGTAAAAAACAAGGAAATCTTTTCGAATATTGCAAATTAAAGAAACGCCACGATCAAGAGCGTTTTGCTAATTCAAAAGTTAATCATAATCCTACTTTAAGGAAAGATGATAAAGAGGAGGAAACTCCTGGGACAAGTCAAAGGGTGGTTCTTCAACTAAATGTCCCTGAAGTTGTATCCTCTGCTGCGGAAATGAGTTTAACAAATAGGAAGTTTCTTAACCCAAAAGCGACCTTTTTAATAGATACGGGTTCAAGTATGAACCTTATTAAAGAAGGAGCATTCAATACAAGAGCAATAATTAACAAAAAGAAAATCTTTAATTTGGTAGGCATAGGATCTACTATGATTCAGACAAAAGGGGAATTGATAATAATTGAAAAGGGCGTTCAAATTCCTTTCCAGGTAGTGATTAATGAGTTCCCCATTAAGCAGGCAGGAATTATTGGATTTACTTTTCTCAAAGGCTTGAATGCTATTTTAAATTTTGCAGATAATACTATAACTTTTGGGGACAGGAATATGGGTTTCCGACATTATTCAAATGTTAGGCTGCCTGCAAGAACAAAACAAGTTGTAAAAATATCAATTCAAGAAACAAATTTGAATGAGGGTTATGTAAGACGTATTCCATGTGGACCCGGCGTTTTTGCAGGGGAATCATTGGTTAGGAATGAAAATGGTTTGATAAAAATTCTTATGATAAACTCTACCTCTCATGAAGTGGATCTGACGATTCCTTTCATTGAACTAGAAGAGTGTGAAATTATACCGTCAACATTTTTATCTGAAGAAACAGCCAAGAATCATACAAGGGGATCTGTCACACGTTATGCAAAATTGATAAAAATGATAAATTCAAAAGAATTAAATAAGGTTGAAAAAGAAAGTCTTTTGCCCATTCTCTTAGAATATACTGAGCAGTTTTTCTTGCCGGGAGATAAATTGGGGGCCACTACAGTAGATACTCATAGAATTATAACCAACAATCCCAGTCCAGTTTTTACTAAACAGTATAGATATCCAAAAATACATCAGGAAGAAATACAAAAACAGACTAAACAATTATTAGAATCAGGAATAATTAAGCCTTCATCATCCCCTTATAATTCTCCACTTTGGATTGTACCAAAGAAATGAGATTTTGAAGGGAAGAAAAAGTGGAGAATGGCAATAGTTTACCGCACCTTAAACGAACGAACTGTAGGGGACGCTTATCCATTGCCCAACATCACAGACATATTGGATCAATTGGGGGGCGCTCAATACTTCTCTATTTTAGACTTAGCCTCAGGTTTCCATCAAATACCTATGGATCCTGAATCTATAGAAAAAACTGCTTTTTCCACCCCATATTCTCATTCGGAGTTTACCAGAATGCCTTTTGGGCTGAAAAATGCCCCTGCAACTTTCCAACGCGTAATGGATAGGGTACTCTCAGGATTGCAGGGGGTAGAATTATTCGTTTATATAGATGACATAGTTACCTATGCTTCATCACTACCTGAACATGAAAGGAAACTCCGCTCACTTCTGAAAAAACTCAGAGAGGCCGGGTTAACACTTCGACCTGAAAATTTTCATTTTTTAAGGAAAGAAATTACATATCTAGGTCATATGATCACTCCAAACGGGGTAAAACCTGATCCTCGAAAAATAATTGCTGTAAAAAATTGTCCAATTCCAAAAACTAAAAAGAACATCAAACAATTTTTGGGTTTAGTAGGTTATTATAGGAGATTTATTCCTAAATTTGCAAAAATAGCCAAACCTCTTACCTTCCTTTTAAAAGATGGGGTAAAATTTCAGTGGACATCATTAGAGCAGACTGCTTTTGAAATCTTACGTGATAGGATTTGTGCAGAACCTCTTTTGCAATACCCTGATTTCACTGAACCCCTTATCCTTAGCACTGATGCTTCAGATTTTGCGCTGGGGGGAGTCTTGAGCCAAGGAAATCTAGGTAAAAATTTGCCAATTGCTTTTGCTTCCAGAACCTTAAATAATGCTGAATTAAATTATTCTGTAACAGAAAAAGAGCTGTTAGCTCTTGTTTTTCGTGTTTGGCATTTTAGACCGTATCTTTATGGTCGAATGTTTTCACTTATAACTGATCATAGGCCTTTAGTATGGTTAGATAATCTAAAGGATCCTGTTTCTAGGTTGGCCCGCTGGAGAATCAAATTGAGCGAGTATCTTTATAAAATTATTTACAGACCTGGACGAATAAATTATGTTACTGATGCTCTTTCCAGAAATCCTGTGTTGAAGGATGGAGTTTCATCATCTATGGGGGGCAGCAATGAGGAATCCCTTCTGATAACTGCAGATCATGAGGTTGTCCCGTGCGCTGCAATCCATGGAGTGAGCGAAGCTGAAAATGATAAAATTATTGAAAGTTTGACTTTTAACGGTAATGTTGAGGAATACTAAGGTCAACTCCAGTATGGTGTGGATGTGATGTCAGGCGATGGGGGTGCTCAGTCCTTGGCCAAAGATTTTGATCTTCCTCCAATGACTGGTTTTACGGAACAATTTAATCTGGGGTCTAATGCGGTGCGTGGCGTTTTGAAAAAATTTTCTAAAACAATCACTCCTGACCTTGGGCCTAATGATGAAGATTGTCTCCGGACAGGCGTAAATGGTGTGGATGTTATCATCCCTGTACCCAGCGGTGATGTAAGTGGTGTGGATCCCTGTACCCATTCAGTTGACTGGTGGCCGTATCGGACGTGTAGTGATGAGGGATTGCAGAATAGCAACCCTGATTCTCTGCATCTTGCCGTGGGTTATTTTTTACACCAGGGGCTTGGTGTAATTGGCGTGTATAAGGTTGGCCACCTTCAGAACTTTCCAAGCGGCACCGGTTTACATCGTGATACTGATAAAAAAAATTCCTTGGACCGCTTCTTAAATGAACCGGGAGCCCGGGAACCTGACCAGGAGTTGACTAAGAATATCAAAGAAAAATTTCTTGTTCCAAGAAAAATATTAAAGCATCTCTTTTGCTCGAGAGTAAACAGCCTGGATACTCTCCGGTAATAGAGAGGGAACAGCTTGTTGATGGTAAAATGGTCAACATGGTAAGCGGAATTAAAATAAGTAAACTTTTCAATATTACTGAAACTTGTATTGCATATAGTAAGGATAAAATCTATATGGGAATAGGTCATGTCGCTCACTTTGTTTCTGCCGACGGTGCCCTAAACTCTGAAGTGAACAGAGAGTTGGAAGAGAATAAATTATTCTCAGTAGATGATTTTAAAAGGGAAAATTCTAAGAAAGGAGAAATGGTAGTCTTTTCTAAAAATGGAAGATACATTTTTAGTCTGGTGGTTAAAACAAGGTATAATGAAACATTGTTTTTAAATTCCATTCCAACAATAATTAAGGCCTTAAAGGAAGCTGCGGAAGCTCTAAATATTAAAAATGTAAAGATTTCTAAAATTGGAAATGGACTAGATTCTTTGAGTTGGCCTTCCATCGAGGGAGTAATTGCTCAGGTATTTCAAAATTCTGGATTGTGGATAGTTGTCTGTTCAGGGGAAATCATAAAACCTCCCTTTTTGAAACGTGACGAAAAAATAAGGGAATATCACGAGTCAGTGGCTGGTGGTCATAAGGGAAATAAAACTTATTGGGCAATTAGATCGAAGTATTTTTGGGGAGGGATGAAAAAAGGTGTTAAAAGAATCGTCAGTCAATATACAAATTGTCAGAGGAACAAACTGATTAGGAGAGGTACTAAAATGCCTATGGTAATTACGGACACTCCTAAAGAACCCTTTGAAAAAATCCAGATTGACTTGGTAGGTCCTTTACCCATAACTGCAAAAGGAAATACCCATATTTTAACTATACAATGTAATTTTTCTAAATATTCCGATGCTATTCCTTTGAAAAATACAGATTCTGTAACTATAGCTGAGACACTTGCCGAACAATTTATATCTCGTTATGGATGCCCCAAAGTAATTTACACTGATCAAGGACGAAACCTTGTCAGTCAAATAATCAAATCTATGTGTAAAATATTCATAATCCATAAAACTCAATCTACAGCTTATCATCCACAAACTTTGGGCTCACTAGGATGCAGTTCTCAAACTTTGATAGAATATATAAGACTTTTTAAGGGAGTGAAAAATTGGGATGATTGGCTTAGATTTGCCATTTTTTCATATAATATTAATATTCATGAGTCTACCGGATTTGCCGCTTTTACATTGGTTTTTGGGAAAGAGGCAAATTTTCCTACCAGTTTTCCCACAGGAACGGTAGACCGAGCATATTGTGATCATTTAAAGGAGTTATTCCAAAAATTGGATAATTTACATTCTTTAGCACGACAAAGATTGCATCAAGCAAAAATTAAATCAAAGGAATATTATGACAAAAAAATAAATCCGCAGTTTTTCAAGGAAGGTTCAAAAGTTTATCTTAGGAGAGAAATAAGACATAGTAAGAAATTTAGTCCTTACTATGATGGACCATATATACTTGAAAAACTCCTTGGGGAAAGGAACGCTCTTATTAAAATAAGCGATAAAACCTCCAAAATAGTCCACTTGGATCTTTTAAAATTATGTTCGTATCCTTGTGACGACTGAAGAGCGATTAAAACTGCTAGACGACTCCTGGAGGGGGTATCTGTGAGTATTAGACTCTAGATGTTCTTTAATAACCTATAAATAAAATATGTAATACTAAATCATTTTACTAGTATAAAAATTAATAAATAAGGAAATTCGGAAATAATAACATATAGACTCACTAATTTTCAATGTAATTATAGAATTTTTCTTTCACTTAATTAAATTTAGCAAACTTACTTATTACAAGTAAATGAAAGAAGAAAAAAAAGAATACTTTAAAATTTAAAACGAGAAATTTTGAAATTTGAATTTGGCGCCAAAACTCTAGTATAATTAGTTTTATTTTAATAAGATTGTAAAAAAAGGGAGGAAATTTGAGATTTAACATAAAAACTAAAACTTAAAATTGAATTTTATTGAAATTCACAAAAATCCATTATAAAATTTGTCTCATTTACATAATAACGTCAAAACTACCATAGACTATGAACTTAATTAGATACGATTATGCTAATCAGATTTTTCCTCTTACTATATTTGATCTACGATTTAAAATCTTAAAACTATAGCAAATTCCGCCAAACTTGAAACAATATTTTCGTACACCCTAATGCGTATAAGAAATTGCGTTTTAAAACGTAGAAGGAATCATAGGCGAAAATTCCTATATTTGAGGATAATAGTATAAAAATCAAAGCACAAATGAATCCAAATAGACCTGAGAGCCCTAATCGGCTCTTCTTGATCCAAAGATGAATACAAAATAATCAGAATCTTGTAAGTATCATTATTTTTGAGTAAAGTAATTTTACAATAAAATTTTTTTTTTTAAATTGATGAATGAAATTATTTTTTTTTATAAATAATTATAGAAGGAACAATTATTAATTAGTAATAAACAAGGGTTACCATTTGAATCAATTTATATTAATTAAATATTTAAAATGCCCGTAATGGTAATTGTCAACATAATCGATTAAAAAGCGGCAGATCCTTAGAAGGAGGCTCTAATAAAAATTTAAATTCTAAAGGTTATCAACCATATTTTATTCCATTTTTATTTTTTACTTAAACTCAGTTAATTTAAGCATGTCAAATAGCACAAGTTAAGGAATTTTATTAAAGGTATAATATTTTGTTTAAGGAGAAAGGGAAATATTCATAAATTAGGAAGGTAAAGTCACTTCTTTCCTTTTAACACGAGTCACTGTCATTACAGGAAAATGATCCATATTCTCTAAGAGACTTCGTGCACTTCGAAATTACCATTATTCGCCAAAAACAGAACAAATTGAATTGGGGATGCTTGTCCTGTAGGGGAGAGTGGGATATGGAGTCAGGCTTTGAAGGAAATGTCCTTTCAATTATAATTGAAATGTTATTTTGATTTCTGTATTATTTGGTGAGAAGCTCACATTATCAGGTTGCATATTTAATTACCTAAATCCGTTTCTTAACTACGTCATTATTTGATATTTAATTAATTCGTTGGTCTTGCATTCGGGACAGCATACCCCATACCATGGGGCATGGTGTAAATCATATTAGTCCCGGTTTATTTAATAAATATGAACGTTGTAGAATAAAAAGCGTACAATATAATAATTCTTGAAAGTATGATGTAACAAAAAAAATTACTTGAGACATGGTCAACACTAAATAAATTTTTTTTTAACAATCAAAGTAAAGTATGTCGCAAAACCTAGTTATAAGCTCTTACTCCTTGAAGATTCTATTCACCGTGTGAAGATCTGCATTTGCCTTTAACAGATATCTTGTTTACCGAAAAGTACCAAAGGCGCGAAAATTCAAAACGGGCATTGAACAATAATATTCGAAATCCTATTTATTGAGTCATTGTTCAACCCATGTAATTAGGTCCACCCTTATAAATAAAGAGAATTGCTTGAAGTGTGTTTGAACTGGGAATTTATAAGCAGGAATGAAAAAAACTTTATAACAATAAGTTTCAAACTTTTTAGGTTATAACCTCAAAGTTTACATGCTTTTCTCTTTTAAAGGAATAAAACATGAAATTGAGCGGTTAAGTAAAGAGAATCCCTTCAGGTATATTTAAATAGAAAATTATAATTAGGAATTTAAATACATTTATAACCTGTATAACGACGATTTTTATATTTGTAGGTTATAATCACGAATTTCACATGATAGTCCATTTCAAAGTAATTTACCGTAAACTTCGTACTTACCGTATTATTATTAAATATAACTCCAAATCATGTGTGGATTTTCATTTTCTGTATAACTTTATTATTAAAAACCTTGAATTTAATTAGACAGAACAGACATAAATAAATAGCTGTGTTTTTCTACATTATCGATCAAATTACCGACCTGTTATCAAGCACTGTTACCATCTTCATAAAGTTTTAAGGACAGCATGCCCCGTATGTCACGTTTCAAGATTTTATTAATTTTAGTACATTTAGAAAGTTTATAAAAACAATTTATGATACCAGACGTTTAAATAAATACTTCACCTATTAGAATCTCACATTTTCATGCTTCAATTATTTCAAAATATGGTGTAACTGCTTAATTTCTACCAAAGACTTTTCCATCTGTTTCTGTAAAAACTGTTTTTTCATAATAACTCTTCTGACACGTATTTTAAAACGAAAATTTCATGACATCACTATTTATCAAAACAAAAAAAAAGACGTTTTATGCAAAAAAATAATATGGAAATCAATAAACGTGGGCGTTTTTTGCAATTGACACCATGCCCCACATGGACACCATACCCCACTCTCCCCTATGCTACACTACCTAAAACACGTGGTGGATTGGAAGGACGAGTGGGAGGAGGTCACGCTCCACATTGCTCTTCCACAGGAATTCAGCAGACCCAAAGAATGCCCAAAATGTGGATTCTATGTCCAAGTCTTGAAACCAGCCTCATCATGTTTACCATGCTTGTATGCAATTAGATCAGCCTTGCAGGAGAGGCTGCAACGAGAAGAAGAATTAGAGGAAGCAAGGAGTGAGGATGGCAATGGAGGCCAGGCTCGGCTCCTAGATGCCCCTGTACCGGAACAGGCTAGTGGGAGGGGGGGGGGGGAATTCTGAAATAACAGTTCATCGCGAATTGAATGAAGGCGGCTCCGGGGCGGCGGATGACTCCGAGGAGAGGATTTTCCTGGGACTCATCCTCTACGAGTGGAGCGACAGTTTTCCCTCCGATGGCCTCGTCTGGGAGGAGTTGAGCGGGGCTTCTAACCCTGGACTTCAGGGATTATTGTATTGCCATTTCCAGGGACGTGAGTTAGTGGTTACCGGAGAAGGGATTTCGTCGGGCGTCAGTTCGGAGGGGGATGACGAAATTAGTCACGTCTCCTTCGAGCTGAGCTAACGAAGAGGCAAGCCTCGTTGTTAGCGATTTGTAGGCTGATTTTTTGACAGGGAAGGCTAATTGCGCTATTTGATTAATGAGGGAAGGGAGAAGAGTTTGTTGAATTAAATATCGGAATTTCCCTTAATTTTACTTATCTTGTGAATTATAGGGACTTTAAGTTTTATATTATAATAATTAAATTATAAAAATATAGAAAAAAAATAATAAAAAATCTTTATAAATCTTTATATTAAAATTAAAATGTGAAAATACTATAACCAAGAGATATGTACATATTAATTCATGATAATCTTTATAAATATAATTTTAAATTGACTATTTTCATTTTAAGTTTTATTGCAATAACCAATTCCCTAATTTACTAGGAAAATATGTATATTTTTTAGATTAGGCGTAGAATAGACAGATATGAATATAGTTCACTTACCTGGGTGTGCCTTCGATTAAATTTTATATATATAATTAAAAAAAAGTTAAACAACCACCGCAGGGTACCACTAAGAGCAACTGCCATCTGGAAAAAATGTCAATGGCCCGCAGTAGAACCGCGGTAAAATACACCTATGGCCACGTCTCACATCCGTGAGATGGGTGGTCACAGGGCACGACGAAATCACAACGACAGGCCGGCGAAACCCTCGTGTGTCTTGAGGACACGAAGCGACCCAAGGATGACAGCTTTCTGCATCCATCTCGCAAGAGCCTTGGCATATTTTTGGCACGCGGGTATGGCTTTAAGGTTACGAACTAGCGATAATTTCACACCTCCGAGAGCACCTATCACAAGAACAATTACTCGTACCGAATATTTTGGGTACAGTCGACGCAGCTCTCTTTTAAGGTCTTGATATCTCTCCTCTTTTTCTTCCTCCTTTGCAGTGATGTTGTATTCGGATGGAGCCGAGAATTCGATCACGAATATAGTTCGTTTCTCGAAGTCTTGGAGAACAATGTCAGGCCTCGAGTGCGCAACGGAGACTGCTGCCCGAAAATCGTAGTTCCAGAAAATCTGGCACTTCTCGTTTCGGACAATTGACTCTATATCCCCTGGAGCGTTCGGCAGAGCAGGGTCGCGACCAACACCGTAAGAGCGACAAAGGTGGTAATAAAGTACTCTTAGGGCCGCATTATGTCTATAGATATACGTTGTTCCTGCGTGGGTCGGACACCCCGATAGTATATGTTCTAGGTACTCAGCGTGTGCATGACACGCTCTGCACCTATCACTGGGAACTTCTTGACATAAAATGCGGGCGCGGTATGCTAAGGTGGAGATTACACCGTCCTGGCATGCGAAAATAAAGCCCTCTGTACCTGAATTGAGCCCTGATGATTTGAGGAAAGCAAAAGTTTGCTCCTTCGACAAGGACTGTTTTTCTACATTTCTGTGAAAGTTTCCGTGCATTTGCTTGTCGAGTAGCTCTTGGTGAAATTTTCCAACCTCTGCTTTCTTTACTTCGGCTTTTAGACGTGAAGCATCTAGATGGAGTAATGCACTTTCCTCACTTCTGATGTTAAAATTCAGGCCAAG
Source organism: Andricus quercusramuli (assembly GCA_932178445.1). Taxonomy (NCBI): domain Eukaryota; kingdom Metazoa; phylum Arthropoda; class Insecta; order Hymenoptera; family Cynipidae; genus Andricus; species Andricus quercusramuli. Next base: position 22,504 of record CAKNXH010043648.1, read on the forward strand.
GGTCTCAGCAGCTTGCTCCGCGGCTTTGTAAAGGAACGCCCCTTCGCCAATCATCTCGTGGTTTCTGACCATCTTTAGGAGAGGATCTCTGCCATTCGCAACGATGTAAGCTGTACTCAAAACAATTCGGTTATGAAGACACTGGAGATTCAGAAGTCCGCGTCCGCCTTGCTGGCGTGAAATGTATAATCGCGGAACTGACGAATTGATATGCAAGCTTTTATGCATATGCA
>CAKNXH010043650.1:514-26912 GCA_932178445.1 Andricus quercusramuli
GAAAGAAAGTTTTCTGTGCATTTATTGATCTAGAAAAAGCATTCGACAAGGTAAATAGAACTAAACTTTGGGAAATCCTTAAAGAGTATGGAGTAAATGGAGGGCTCCTACAAGCAATAAAAACAATTTATACAGGCAGTAAAGCGAGTGTAAGGGTAAATGGGAAACTGAGCGACTGGTTCGATATTATGCAAGGGGTGAAGCAAGGATGCGTTATGTCCTCGTGGCTATTTATCATATTCATGGATAAATGTCTAAGAACTGCCCTCTTCGACGAAGAAGGTGTAAATCTCGAAACCGTCAAGGTACGTGGGTTAGCTTTCGCAGATGACAAGATTCTTATGGCAGAATCAATCGAGGACTTGCAAAGAATGTTGAATAAACTAAATACAAGCATGGAGAACATGGGCCTCAAAATTAACGTGAATAAAACGAAAATCATGGTGTTTGAGGGAAAAAGCGAGAAAACAATGTGCAACATTGTCCTAAATGGTGAGGGATTAGAACAAGTTGACAAGTACGTATATCTGGGTAGCCTATTCACTAGCGACGGAAAAATAGATGGGGAGTTAGATAGGCGCATAAATTAGGGTAAGCAGGTTATCGGTAGAGCAGGATCCATCCTCAGAAATAAAAACATATCAAAAAAAGCTAAAATGGCCATACATAACTCTATCTTCGTACCAACTGTACTATACGGTAGCGAGACATGGACCTGTCAAGAAAAGGACAGGAGCAAAATCAACGCGATCGGCATGAAACCTCTCCGCATAATATGCGGGAAAACACTGATGGACAAAGTCAGAAATGAGACAATCCTCAAAGAATGTGGTACACAAGAGACACTAGTTGACATATGGGAAAGAAATCAGCTAAGGTGGTTCGGACATCTTGAAAGAATGAAAGATGAACGACTGACGAAGCAAGTGTATAAAGGTAAAGTAAATGGTAGAATGCCCAGAGGTAGACCGCCGAAAGAATGGTCAGAATCTGTGAATGAGACATTAATCCGAAGAGACGTAAGAAGCCATAGGAACAGAAGAGCTTGCGTGAAGAAATGCATGGACGTGAAGGAAGCTAGAGTAGTATGCCAGGACAGAAATGTGTGGCGACAAATAGTTTGTAAACAGAGTGACAATAGTGTGAATGGCGCCTGAAACAGAGACTTTGGATACTAATGGGCCCAAGTGGGGAACCATACATAACAATTTTGTGAGGTTCCTCACTTGGGGTGATCGCTAGAGAGATTGATCAGCAACCTGGGTCGGAGCAGTGTTGCGGAATGAACGTGTCATCTAAATAAATGACACGAGAATTCCAGATCGATTCAAAACACCTATCCCTAACACCTATAAAACTCCTATATACCTTATGCCCATATACCAACCTACTCTATACCTATTCACCTGTTTACTATTCCCCAACCGAGCAAGTCACGCCTACCCCGAAAGGGAAATGGCTTAATGGTATAATAATAATAATACCATTGAGCCATTTCCCTTCTAGGTTCTTTAAATATTATTAAAAGTTTATTCCCTGCTACATAGAAAAAACAAAGTATCATTTTGAACCCAAAAATGGCCGCAAAAATGTACTGAAACAAAATTCAACCATAAGATGTTCATATTGAGCAATACCAACATTCAAAGCAATTCAATTGTTTTTCAGTTTCAACATTAATCAAGAAAGTAAACATAACTCAAATTCAAAATTAATTTGTAAGGAACTGACCTGACACAACATTGAAACCCTATCTTAGGATTTGTTTAATTATGACCGCAAAAATTTTCTTGTACTCAGCAATAATTATAGTTGAAATTTGTGTTTTGTACTTTTTTCTTGTTTATATACTGGCTGAAATCCACCTTGCTTCTCGTGGAAGCTCGTAAGAAGGCAATGATCGTTATTCGTTATTGCAGTGCAGAACAATGATTGCGGGTTGAGGTGTATAGCCGGTGCGGTGGTACATGAGCAAGTCCTTTGTCGTCCTTTGCGATTGTACAACTTCCGTGGGAATTTGCAGAACGGAAGTGCAAATTCTGCCAATAAGACGGTAGTCGGTGGTGGCTACCTCTTGGGAGTAAGGAGGCTGGATATGGATAAAGCAATGCTTAAAAATGCCAGGTGTGCACCGCCTCAGTTATTTGCACTGCCCATGCTTCTTCTTCTTATTATCATCATTATAAAGGAATGCAGGATTAATTTCAACAATTATTCTACCACTCTGGAATTCCAGACAAAAATAGTTACGGTTACAAAATAATGTTCAGTTTTTGTTCGTTTGAAACAAATTTAGTTGTGATTACCAAACATTTGGTTGTGATTACTAAACATTTGGTTTTGGTTACTAAAAAATTGGTTGTGACAAAACAATTGATTGATTTCTTTTTTGTATTTGTTCATTCTTGATGGTATTTATAGGCAACCTTACAGGCTGGAACCAATATTGAGCTTAGTGTCTCTATTTTGCCAATTCTTTGAAGATAGAAATGAGATCTACTTTCTTATGAACCATTCACCCTTGGTATACACACTGGGTTACGCTAACCTCATAGAAAAAACTAAGAATAAAATTTGTTGCAGGAAATGTTTTAGAGAAATGAAGATTTGTTCAGCCAGCTTCGCGTCTTTCAATATACATGTGTTTGTCATGGAATAAAAAAGGAAGTTTAACCGATATTTGTGTAAAGTTTATCCTGTGAAGTTAATTTTTGTTGCAAAGAATCTTTCGTCGTAAAGTTTAGCTTCTGTTTTTCTGTGCTGACGCGATTTTGCAAGATCTGTTATTTCGAAACAAGAAGTGTGGGTCTATACCCAGGTGGGTCTTTTTCACCCAGTGTGTATATGGTGTTACAAAATCCAGAAAAACTGAAAAATCTAAATGTAAGTAAATGTTATTTTATTTGTATATTTGTGATGTTCATAGCTTCGGTTGAGAGTGAAATGTCTAATTCGTGTGCCTGAGTGTACTGTTTGTGTGTGTATGCGTACGTGACGATCATGGCTCCCAGTGTACGTTTTGCATCTGCTGACTTATTTACACTCACGTGCGTCTCACCACGCTATGATATTCTTTTATTCAAAATTTCAATAAAAATTGTTTATTTTTTGCAGCTAATTCATCAAAATGCTTACGCGTGCGAAAATTGGCCGTGTTTATAAATGCCTGAAATGCGAAAGACCTATGTGTAAAGAACACACTGCAAAAATTTTTGAGCAATGTGCTCAGCCGTCGGAATAGGCCGAAACGTAATTTACGCTGTTTGTGTAAACAAATTATTTTCAAGTTTTTCACTCACATTTTGATTCTGAATAAAGAATTACGCTAGAAAATTATAATATTTTATATATAATTCTATCCCCAAAACCAAAATTGAGTATTTGTTTGAACTTTTGCATTTTTTTGATAACTTTATTAATTTTATAACAATATATGCCTTATTTCAGAAGATAATCATGAACGTCAAGGTATGTATATAGTTCAAATCATTAATTTTTGCCGAGAAATGGAGTATTCTGGTAGCATGACTTATCCGCGCGAGACCGGAAATTTGCCTACTTTCGAATCACTAAGCAAATATGTTTTTTAGAACATATGGAAAAACCGAAAACACAGTTTTAAAGTACAAATCTTGAACTTTCCATTTATCGGCATTTGAGCCAATTATCTTCATTTTTATGTAAACAACAGCCTTTCAGAAAAAAAGTGATTTTCTCACAAAAATGTTAAAGATGTCTTCGTTTATTAAAAAATTTGTATATGTTTTTTCATATTTATCACTTTAAAACCCATACTGTTAAATTCTTGAGGATTTTCTCTATAAAAATAAAAAAAAGAGGCAAAATTGTTCAATTAGGAACGAAAATATGAGCTGTTAAATTTTGCCGGGTGAACCTAACCCAGTATGTATACCTCGTTATAAAATTATAGTGTGTATACCAAGGGTTAATGTACCGGAATGAAAAAACCAAAAAACTCACAAAACAAAATTAGATTTCCAACTTCCTCCTTTCCGGCTTATTAGAGACAAATATATAACAAAAGAAGACCAACCTCTCACTCTTTTGAGTTGAGAATTCATCTATTTTTGTGAAAATGGTATCTTTTTACTTAAAAATCACAAAATTTTGGATAAATTCAACTGATTTTGATGAAAAATCAAAATATCTTTTTGATGAAAAATCAACCGTTACACTTTTTTTAAGAATTCATCTTTTTTTGTTGAAAATTAAACTACCTAATTGAAAATGGAACTACTTCATTAACATTTTGTTGTTAATGATTCGTCATTTTGGTTGAAAAATATTTTTGTTTTTTTCAAAATTTAACTATTCAGTTGAACATTTTTTTTGCTATTAAATACATTTTCATCTGAAAATTTAACTATTCTTCGTTTGGTTGAAAACATATCTTCTTTGGTTAAAAATTCAACTTTCTGGTTGACAATTTTTTTCTTTGGGAAACCCTTAATCTTCTTGGTGACTAATTCACCAAAAAGAAGATAATTAATCTTCTTGGTTAAAAATTTATCTTCTTGTCTAACAGTGATTAGTTTTTTTTACTGGAAAATTGAATTATTTGGTTGGAACTTTGTTTTTAACTTAATTAAAAATCCATCTGTGTGGTTAAAAATTTCAATATTTGATTAAAAATTTATTCTATTTCGTTGAAAATGTACTTTTTCACTAAAAACTGAAGTATTCTACTTTAAGTTAAAAATTAATTTCCTTGACTGAAAATTGAAATATTTTGTTGAAAATTCGTTTTTGTTTAGGTAGAAAATTTCAATATTCTATTTTTATTTGATTTTTTTTTTAGTTAATAATTCATGTATTTTGTTGGAAAATTGTCTTTTTTCAGAAAATTCACCTTTTTGATTGAACATTTCACTAATTGGTTCAAAATTAATTTTTGGTTGAAGATTCATCATTTTAGTCAAAAATTAAACTATTTTGTTGAAAATGAGATCTTTAAATTAAGAAAATCCATTGTCTTAACTAAAAATGGAACTATTCCATTTTCTATCAAAAATTTATCTTTTTTGATAGAAATTCAAAATTCTTGGTCAAAAATTCATCTGTTCGGTTGAAAATTTACTTCTATATTGAAAATTGAAGTAACTATTCCATTTTTTGATTGAAAAGTCCTCCTTTTGGTTTGAAAATTAGTCTGTTTTGTTTGAGAATTCAACTAGTTTTTTAAAAATTCGTATTTTCTGTTGCATATAACCGTTTTTCATTTAAAATATTACACTCTTCGTTGAGAAATAATGTTATTTCTGAAGATTAATCATTTAGAAATTGCCAGAGGATGAAAAAAAATATGGAAAATTGAAACATAGAGCAACTCCAACCCCATTAATGCTTTCGACATATTATTTAAGTTTAAATTCGTCTTTAATGTCCACTATGCAAGCTCTTTAACTTAGTTGCATTTTTAAGAATCGTCTGTCAATTTATATTTATATAAAAAATATTTATTTTGTCACTAAAAATTAGTGCATTTTAACTATTCTATTAGTGACTTTCCACTATTTAATTAGAGGGAACCAACATGTTTCGAAACCAATTTAGACTTCCTCATTACGGATTATTAATAGGAAAACTACAAGCATGAGTAATAAAACCTTATTCTATTCTACTTTTGAAAAGAACCTACCAGCATGAGTAATGAAACCTTATTCTATTCTACGTTTGAAAAGAACTGAGTGTTATCTAGAACTTGTATGAAAATTATTTTGATGTTCATCAATCGTTAGGCTAAGTAGTCTACGTATGGTTGTCTTACACAAACTGCATCACAGTCCATATGTTTATAAATAACATTTCTATAAAGGCTAATTTTTTATTTTTCTCATGATGAATGATTTTAACACCATCCCGATCAAAACCATAACCATGTTGTGATTCCACATTTCCAAAGGACTGGGTGACATCTAGAACATCGATCAAAATTATTTTGATGTTCATCAATCCTTAGGCTAAGTATAGTCTGCGTGGCTGTCTTACACAAACTGCATCACAGTTCATATGTTTATAAATAACATTTCTACAAAGGCTATTTTTTTATTTTTCTTATGATGAATGATTTTAACACCATCCCGATCAAAATCATAACTATGTTGTGATTCTACATTTGAAAGGACTGAGTGAACTCTAGGACTTCTATGCAAATTATTTTGATGTTCATCAATCCTTAGGATAAGTAGTCTACGTGATTGTCTTACACAAATTGCATCACAGTCCATATGTTTATAAATAACATTTCTACAAAGGCTAATTTTTTATTTTTCTCATGATGAATGGTTTTAACACTATCCCAATCCAAATCATAACCATGTTGTGATTCTACATTTCGAAAGGACTGAGAGACATCTAGGACTTATATGCAAATTATTTTGATGTGCATCAATCCTTAGGATAAGCAGTCTACGTGATTGTCTTACACAAACTGCATCACAGTCCATATGTTTATAAATAACATTTCTACAAAGACTAACTCTTTATTTTCCTCATGATGAATGATTTTAACACCATCCCAATCAAAATCATAGCCATGTTGCGATTCTACATTTCGAAAGGGCTGAGTGACATCTAGGACTTCTATGAAAATTTTTTTGATGTTCATCTCTTCTTATAGTCTATTTACTCTACGTGATTCTATAAACTGAATCACAGCCCATAAATTTAAAGTTGTAAATTACACCTTGTTTATATAGTTTTTCATACTTATTCATACATATTTATTACCTATCATACATATTTATTACCCATCATACATATTTAACAATCATGTTACTCTTGAATGGAACTCTATATAGAGTGTGTAAACTTAATTTTCCCAACATTGATTTCGAAATCTTTGAAGTTTTTCCAAAATAAGGTAGAAAAGTCGTGTTAAATGTATTATAATCTTCCATATTACTTTTGTTCTGATTATGAATATTGTTTGATGATTTATTCTATTATGCACATATGATTACAGATAAAACTGTTTTCATGATTAAATCGTTTTTTATGCCAATCTGTGATAATGTAGCCTTCATCAGTTTTTGTTGAAGTCTTGTTTCGAAAATTTAATCCCTTTCAATTTCAGTTTCAACCACAAATTGTCATTTTGTATTTACACTGTTAAATATGTTTTGCACGTTATAAACATTGTTTATATTTACACAAAGTGCAGCATCATCAACATATATTGCATACACATTCAAATTAAAGTCGATTTGGTAAAAAAACTTAATTTTCCAAATCCTTCACAAAGATTTCTGCTAGAATAGAAACAAGAACTGAACCTTTCAGTGTTCCGAATTTTTTAAAATAAAAATCATTACTGAATTGAATATAAACTAAAATGAAAGTAGGTGAACCTATTGTCGAAATTACTCGTCATCCTGAATAGTCTGTTTTGTGGGCTTTCACCAGGCCATAGGCTAAAGAGAGATTTCTATTATTTGTGTCTATATCGCATCATTTAACATTTTTACAAATTTTTTTTTGAATCTTCATACTCTCTTGATGATTAAAAATGTACTCTTTTGAAACATTCTTGTAGGATCATTTGGAACAAAATACGAATTTTCCTTCACCAAACCACATTATTATCAACAAAATCATTGTATCCACAAACAAATTTTGTTGGGCGTATCAAACTTCTTGGTTGGATCAACCAAACGCTCCAACAAAGTCATTTGGTTGGCCCAACCAAACAGTTTTGCTACTTCTACAGTAACCAAATTTTTTGCCGGTCAATCAAACATTTTTCTCAGTATAAACTGATTATTAGAATAGACAAGAAAAACGAATGTTTGATTCTTTAAGACCCCCCCCCCCAATTAAAAGTGTTTTAATATATTTTATTACTCTTATTTTTCTAAAAGAATTACAATTTTGATTCAGAACAAGGAATTTTCCAAAAGAATGACAATTTTGACTTTTGTGGGGAAATTTTCGAAAATAATTATAATCCTGATTTGGAACAGTGAATTTTCAAAAGATTTATAATTATTCTGGGTTGGGACAGGGATTTTTAGCAAAGAAATATCATTTTGACATTTGGGATGGGAAGATAATTTCAATTCTAATATAGAAGAAGGAAATTTGAAAAATGCTCGTTTCTTTTCGCAAATTTTGGAAAATGGAAGATACTATATTTTCAACTTACAATAGAAAATTTTGTAAATAAATATAATTTCCAGTTTAGATGGGAAACGAAAAATGAAATATAAAAAAACTTCCAGTGAAGAATTATAATTTTGACTTTGGGACAGAGAATTTCGTAGAGAATTAAAATGTTGTCTTGGAACAGGTAATTTTTGACATGGAACTTGAAAATTTTGAAAATAATTTTAATAAGTAAGATCAAACTTTAAAATTCAGACTTTGGATTCGGATTCAGTGACCCTAAATACATAAGAATTGATTAGTCTGTTCTGTCGGAATAACTACTTTTCCGCATTTTGAAGATAAGAAAAAAACGAGATCAAACTTTAAAATTCAGACTTTGGATTCGGATTCAGCGACCCAAAATAAGTAAGATTTGACTAATCTAGTCCGTCGGAACACCTATTTTTCTTTTTTTCTGGGGGGCTATGAAATGTGCGAAAAAAAGTTTTTTTTTGAGATTAGAGAATTTTGAGTTCAGGAAGAAAGGAAGATCAAACTTGAAAATTCAGACTTTGGATTCGGATTCAGTGACCCAAAATACGTAAGAATTGAAATTCTGCATTTTTGTGAGGCTGTGTTATTTTACATCACCTCCATGAAGCATTTAGAATTCTTCTCAAAATAAAAAAATTTGTAGAATTTTAAAAACTTGGGGGCAGAGCTATATACAATTTTTGATAAACCTAAAAAAAATTAGAAACATTGTTTTTTCATTCACTAACCCAAAATGAGGGGTTGAGTTTTAGAAAAATAAAAAATTTCTTTTTTGGGACTACCTTACATATTATAAAAAAAACTTGTATGAAAAATGTAATCAGGAGAGGTAATGAGATATTGAGAAGGAGAAAAAAGATAGGGAAACTCGAGTGACAGATGTTCCATCTCAACACAACTTTGTAATTGGCTCGTGCATAATTTAAATGCAACAATCTGTTTCCTGACGCGGTCAACGTCTGTTTATTATGTCTCGTATGCTGTTTATGTTCCGATGACAAGATGCACGTTGTATCCTGATACTTGCATCCTTTCATTTTTAAGAGTTAAGACCACTCCGACTTAATTTAATTCAAATTTCCATTTATTAAAAAGCACATGGTGCCATTTTCAATTAATACTCGAACCATCTCGAAATTACTCGAATCCATTCATTAATTTATTTTTCCTTTTCCTATATTAAAAAGCGCATGGCGCCATTTTCGATTATTTCTCGATCCATCTCGAAATTACTCGAAACAATTTAAAACTATTGTTGTCCGGAAACTCGTATTTATGATTGGTTGGAGCTCTCCTTCTATTTTGCGTTTTGAAAAAGAAAGATAACAAACTTCAAGACTTTAGATTTCTTTCGTCGTTGCTATGGTTAATTCCTTATGTTTTTTAAAGAAACTGCGAAAATTCGTCGTACAAAGACTCGTCGGGAAACTGTTATAATCCGTTGAATTCGAAAATTTCAATCGTTTTTTCGTGAAATCGTTATCAACATGAAATTCGAAATCTACTTGGACGCAGAAGAAATTTTTAATTGAGCAAGATTACAAAGTTTAATAAAATTTTTTTTTCAAGTTTAACAGACATTAAGAAGTTTTGAGAAGACTAAAAATTAACTTAAAACTTGAGAAGATTTTTAAAAAGTTAAAAAAATGTAAGTTTTTGAATATTTGTAAGTGAAAATGTTGAAGCTTCTTAAGCATTTAGAAAGATTTCACGATAATAAAAAATATTTCTAAAAATTCATGGGATAATTTAAAAAAAAGGTTTGTTTGAAAAAAATTTATTTTAAGAGAAAATTGATATCGTTTTCACAAAATTTTAAATTATTTTCGAAAAACTTCAAAAAAGTATATGAACGATTTTAAAGCCAATTTTTTAAATTAGCAAGCTTACAAAGTTTTATAGAAGGACTTGATCAAGTTTAAAAAACATTAACAAGATTTAAAAAGCGTCGAAATTAATTTAAAACTTGAAAAGATTCTGAAAAAGTTAAAAAAAACAGTACATTTTTGAATATTTATAAACAAAAATTCTGTTGCTTCTGAAGCATTTAGAAAGATTTCACGATAATAAAAAATACTTTCGAAAATTCACGGGATAATTTAAACTTATTTTTTTATTCTGATAAATTAATTCTGAGGGAATATTCCAGAAGACTTTAAATTATTTCAAAACATTTTCAAAAATGTCAAAACAGAATCTGGAAGATTTGAAAGCATTTTTTTTCTACTTTTCAGAATTTTAAGAAAATGTTTGGAAAACTTCAAATATTTTGCAAGGATATTTAGAAGGTTTAAATGTTTTAGAAATGATTGAAAATTAATATGAATTCTTGAAGATTTTGAAAGATTTTACAATTGTAAAAAATGTCTTTAAATTGATGGAAAAATTTACAATGATTTTTTAATTTGAAAAATCAATTTCAAGGGAAAATTTACGAATATCTGAAAACATTTTTATTTATTTCCTAAAATTTCGAAAAAGAATGTGGACGATTTTGAAGAAAAAATGTTCAATTAGCAAAATTACAAAGTTTTATGAGAAATTTGAAAATAAAATTTGGAAGGTTTCACGATAATAAAAAATATTTCTCAAAATTCATGGGTTAATTTAAACTAATTTTTCATTTAGAGAAATCAATTTTAAGGGAAAACTGCTGAATATTTAAAAACATTTTTATTTATTTCCTAAAATTTCGAAAAAGAATGTAAAAGATTTTAAAGAAAAAATGTGCAATTAGCAAGAAAACAAAGTTTTATAAGAAATTAAAAAGAAAAAATTTTGGAAGGTTTCACGATAACAAAAAATGGTTCTTAAAATTCATGGGATAATTTAAACTAATTTTTTATTTTTTTAAATTAATTTTAAGGGAAAATTGTCGAATATTTTTGAACATTTTGATTTATTTCCTGAAATTTCGAGAAAGAATGTGAACGATTTTGAAGAAAAAATATTCAACTCGCAAGATCACAAAGTTTCAAAAACAATTTGAAACACAAATTTTTGAAAAGTTTCACGATGATAAAAAATATTTCTCAAAGTTCATGGGCTCATTCTAACTGATTTTTTATTTTGAAAAATTAATTTTTTGAGAATATTTAGAAAAAACTTAAAACATTGCAAAAGACTTCCAATATTTATTGTCAAAACAGAAACTGGAAGATCTCAAAGCAAGTTTCTTCATTTTTCAGAATTTCAAGAAAAATTTTGGAAAAATTCTAAGGATTTTCAGAGATTTTTCGAAGGTTTGAAAGTTTTGAAAATGGTGCAGAAATAATTCCAAGTTTGGAAAGTTTTCCCAAAATTTCAAACAAGAATTTAATTTTGGAAGATTTCGAAAAAAAACTTAAGAAATTAACTTAAAATAAAAATAAAAAATCAACTTTTAAGAAATTTGAAAGGCTTCTAGAAAATAAAAAAACTTTCTTGAGATTCCTGAGAAAATTTTGAATGAATTTTTATTTTGAAAAATTAATTTCGAAAATATTTGGAATATTTAAGGGTAACTCTTTCAATTGTGAAAGATTTTTCTAGCAATATTTCAAGTCAGTTTAATAAATCTTCTAAACTTCTATATCTTTTAAACTTACTGAAATTTTTCCTCAAATTTTTCAAAACCCTGACAAATAAAATGTTATACTTTTTCCATATATATCTGAAAGCGTCAGAAAAGATTTTGAATTTTTTAAGAATCTAAGGAAAATTATATATTTATTCAACTTCAAAAACAAATAAATAAATAAACTCAAAAAAGAAATTTTTGTTCGAAATGTTTATTTTGTATTTTAAATTATTCATCCCCAAAAAATAATAATTTGGGTGAATTTTTTTTCATGACTGAAAAATCCTTTTCAAGATAAAATGTCAACTATTTGGCTGCAAATTCGTCTTTTTGGATTGAAAATTAATCTGTTTTTGTTGAAGATTCAACTACTTTTTCAAAAATGCATTTTTTTTATACTAAAAGTTTATCATTTTAGTCAAAAATTCATCTCTTTGGATAACAATGTGTATTTTTTTAAAAACTTTAATCTTTTCATGGTTTGAAATGCAACTGGTAAAAATTATTTTTTTTTTGTTGGGGATTCAGCTATTTTGTTAAAAATTTGTCTTCTTTAGCATGAATTCAACTATTTTTAATATAAAATTAAAATATTTTTTGGCTAAAATATAATTTATGTTATCTAAATTATATATTCAACAATTTAATAATATTAATAATATTAATCAATGGAACCAAGGTATTCAATAATTTGAAATACAAAAGTTAATGTTTTCCGTTCAAGAAATGTAAGGTGGAAAAGTATCTGTTAATTGCTAAAGTTTTCCTAATTTTTTAGTTGCAAATATTTTAAACACATTACAATTTCCAAAAGTTCAGAAAAATGTGTTGAATTTATTTATTATTATTATTATTATTATTATTATTATTATTATTATACCATTAAGCCTTTTCCCTTCCGGGGTAGGCGTGACTTGTTCGGGTGGAAAGTAGTGAAATAGGTATATAGGTATGAGGTTGATCGGTATATGGGTATAGGGTGGATGGGTATGTAGGTGTTATGTATAGATGTTTTAGATTGATCTGGAGTTCTCGTGTTATTTATATAAATTACACGTTCACTCCGCAACACTGCTCCGACCCAGGTTGCTGATCAATCTCTCTAGCGATCACCCCAAGTGAGGAGCCTCACAAAATTATTATGTATGGTTCCCCACCTGGGCCCATTAGTATCCAAGGTCTTTGTTTCAGGCATCATTCACTCTATTGTCACTCTGCTTATAAACTATTTGTCGCCACACATTTCTGTCCTGGCATACTACTCTAGCTTCATTCACGTCCATGCATTTTTTCATGCAGGCTCTTGTATTTCTATGGCTTCTTATGTCTCTTCGTATTAGTGTCTCATTCACAGATTCTAACCATTCTTTCGGCGGTCTACCTCTGGGCATTTTGCCATTTACTTTACCTTTATACACTTGCTTGGTCAGTCGTTCATCTTTCATTCTTTCAAGATGTCCGAACCACCTTAGCTGATTTCTTTCCCATATGTCAACTAGTGTCTCTCCTGTACCACATTCTTTGAGGATTGTCTCGTTTCGTACTTTGTCCATCAGTGTTTTCCCGCATATTATGCGCAGAGGTTTCATGCCGATCGCGTTGATTTTACTCCTGTCCTTTTCTTGACAGGTCCATGTCTCGCTACCGTATAGTACAGTCGGCACGAAAATAGAGTTATGTATGGCCATTTTAGCTTTTTTTGATATGTTTTTATTTGTGAGGATGGACCCTGCTCTACCGATAACCTGCTTACCCTTATTTATGCGCCTATCTAATTCCCCATCTATTTTTCCGTCGCTAGTGAATAGACTACCTAGATATACGTACTTGTCAACTTGTTCTAATTTCTCATCATTTAGAACTATGTTGCATATTGTTTTCTCACTTTTTCCCTCAAACACCATGACTTTCGTTTTATTCACGTTAATTTTGAAGTCCATGTTCTTCATGCTTGTATTAAGTTTATTCAACATTCTTTGCAAGTCTTCGACGGATTCTGCCATAACAATCTTGTCATCCGCGAAAGCCAACCCACGTACCTTGACGGTTTCGAGATCTACACCTTTTTCGTCGAAGAGGGCAGTTCTAAGACACTTATCCATGAATATGATAAAAAGCCACGAGGACATAACGCATCCTTGTTTCACGCCTTGCATAATATCGAACCATTCACTCTTTTTCCCATTTACCCTTACACTCGCTTTACTACCTGTATATATTGTTTTTATTGCTTGTAGGAGCCCTCCATTCACTCCATACTCTTTAAGGACTTCCCAAAGTTCACTTCTATTTACCGTGTCGAATGCTTTTTCTAGATCGATAAATGCACAGAAGACTTTCTTTCCTACTCTCAAACTTTTTTCTGCGACCTGTCTTAGGCTAAATATCTGATCCGTACATGATCTTCCTGGCATAAATCCACTTTGGACTTCCCATATTTTCTCTTCTGTAATTTGCATTACCCTACGGATAAGTATTTTTGAGTATATTTTACTTACGATACTTAGTAGGAAGTTGGCTGATACCTCTGTAATTACTGCAGTTGCTTTTATCTCCTTTTCTTTTGTATATTGGTACGATAATCGCTTTTCTCCAATCGTCTGGGACTTCTCCCGTTTCGATACATAAATTTATTAATTCGCACAACCTGTAAGGTATGTACTTGCCACCGTATTTAAGCATTTTAGCGCTAATATTGTCTATACCCGCAGCCTTACCGTTTTTCAAGTTCTTAATTATATCTCTGACCTCAGTGACACAGACTTTTTCAATTGGGTTTTCTAATGCATTATCTTCTATGTTGCAGTTTTGTTGTCCTATATTTTCACCTCCCAATAGTTCTTTGAAAGACTCTTTCAAAGCGTCTACTATTCCGTCTATATCATATAGCATTTCGCCTTTGCTGTTTCTCATGCTAGCAAACTCTGTACTTTTACTTTCCTTCAACTGTTTATATAATAGTTTCATAATTTCTTCAAAGCAGTTTATTATTTTATTCTCTTCTTCTGTTCTGATTTTCTCTTTACTCTCTTTGACTAGTCGTTTAACTTTCCTATTTTTGTGTCTGTAATCATTTTTAAGTCTAGTTCTCTCCTCATCGCTAAGACCTGTCATGTTCAGCGTTTTATTGTGCGCTTCTTTCTTTTCTTTTTGGGCTGCCGCAATTTCATCGTTCCACCACGCATCGCCAGACTTTCTTCCTACAACCGCTGTACCACATACTTCGGTCGCAGATTTGACAATGACATCCCGTAACAAAGTCCACGCGCCCTCTATATCTTTATTGCTTATAAGCGCTTCCCACGTTGCCCTATCTATGCTTTCAGTTAACCTCTTTTTAAACTCTGTTTGTACTTCTTGTCTCTGTAAATTTTCAATTTTTATTCGTGTTTGTTTCGTTTTCTTTGTTTTCTTTGTTCTCCATCCCCGCCCTAAGTTTATTTTGCAGACTAAAAGATAGTGATCAGAATTGCATTCGGAACCCCTCATGACTCTCGTATCTTTAACTAGTTCTCTTAATCTTTCATCCGCAATAACAAAGTCAATTATGCTGTGGCTATTTCCTTTACGCCAGGTGTACATGTGAATCATTTTATGTCTAAACCAAGTATTCGTAATAAATAGGCCCTTTTCTAAGCATAAACTAACTAGCTTTTCCCCGTTATAATTTTTTCTTGTTGGATCCCCAAAATTACCTAGTACCCGTCCTGTATCTGTATCCTGACGTTGGACGCCGACCCATCCGTTCATATCTCCTAACAAAATTATTCTTTCTCCTTGGTCGCAAGTACTTATTGTATCATTTAAAGTGTCCCAGAAGGCGTCCTTAACTTCCCTCGAATCGCTATCAACTGGTGCGTAGCACGCTACGATAAATAATCTTCTGATTCCTACCTTCATTCTAGCCCACAGCAATCTGGGTGATACAAAATTATGCTCTATGAGATGATGACTTGCTTTTTCACTCATAATTAAACCGACCCCTTGACTACGATGTGATTCGCTATCTACTCCTGACCATATTTCACAACCGCCTTTCAACACCCCATTTCCTATTTTTCTAAATTCGCAACCTTTTTTCTTTGTCTCAGGTACACAAAGAATGTCTAGTTTCCTTACGTGCATAGTTTCTCGTAAAAATTTTTATTCAAGTTTTGCATCTCAAAAATTTTTTATTGTTGATCGACAAAATTGAAAAACTCTTGCAAAAATCCTAAAAACAGGCATGCGCGTGCGTAGCGCGCTGTTGCTACTTGTTTTATTTAAAAGCGCATGGCGCCATTTTCGATTATTTGTCGATCCATCTCGAAATTACTCGAAACCATTTGAAACGATTGTTGTCCGGAAACCCGTATTCGTAATTGGATGAAGCTTTAATTTTTTTTGCCATTTGAGAAAAGAGTCTGCAAACTTCAGGCTTATGAGAAATGTAAGGTTATCTGAAATATATATGTTCAATAATAATAATCAATGTATTTTTGAAGAATTAAAAAATGAAGAAGCTTTTTGAGCATTTTAAAAGGTTTCAAGATAATAAAAAAATTTTTTTAAATTCCTGGGAAAATGTGAACCGATTTTTTATTTTTCAAATAATTTTTAAATAAAATTGACAAAAATGCGTAAAAGTTTGAGACATTTCGAAATTTTGAAAATATTCAAAATTAATTTGAAAGTTCAAATTACTTTAAAAGTTTAAAAAATTTACATTTTTGAATATTTGGAAAAAAAATTTGAAGCTTCTCAAGGATTTTGAAAGGATTCAATATAATGAGAAAATCTTCTTAGAATTCATGGATAAATTTAAACTATTTTTTTATTATGAAAGAATAATTTTGAAAGAGCATTTAAAAACATTTTGAAAGAGAACAACAGATTTTAAAAGATTACGAAGGTTTCTAAAATCTTCATAACAAATTCTTGAAAATTTGAAAAAATTTTTGTAAATCTTCAGAATTTCCAGAAAATTTGTGCAAAAATTCTACTAATTTTAAAAGATATTCAGAAGGTTTAAAAGTTGTGGGAATAGTTAAAAAAAAGCAATTTGAAATTTGAAAATATTTCAAAAATTTGAAACAAAATGTAAATTTGTGAAGATTTCGAAAAAAAAATGGAAGAAGTTTAAAAGGCTTCAAGAAAATAAAAAAACTTCCTTACAATTCGTGGGAAAATTTAAACTGAATTTTTGTTTTGAAAATAAATTTAGAGATAAAATTTACAACGATTTCGACAGATTTTAAATAATTAATTTTACAAAAAAATTTGAAAACAATTTTCAAAAGGTTCCACGATAATGAAAAGTATTTCTCATAATTCATGGGATAATTTAAACTAATTCTCTATTTTTAAAAATTAATTTTAAGATAATATTTAAAAAAATCTTTATCATTTTAAAAGATTTCTAAAATTGTTCCAATAGAATCTGGAAGATTTGAAGGCAAGTTTTTTAATTTTTCAGAATTTCAAGAATAAATTTGAAAGGATTTAAAAAAAAATTTTCAAGCTTCTTAAGAAATTTAAAAGGCTTCAAGAAAATAGAAAATAAAAACTTCCTTAAAATTCCTGGGAAAATCGAAACTGAATTTTTATTTTATAATACAAAGTATTTCTCATAATTCATGGGATAATTTGAACTGATTTTTTATTTTAAAAAATTAATTTTAAGATCATATTTAAACAAAATTTCAACATTACAAAAGATTTTCAAAACAGTATCTGGAAGATTTGGAAGCAAGTTTTTTAATATTTCAGAATTTCAAGAAAAATTTTGGAAGAATTCGAAAAATTTTAAAAGATATTTAGAAGGTTCAAGTAAAGGTTTTTTTTTGTAAAGGTTTGAAAAATGATTTTAAGTTTTCGAAGATTTCCAGACATTTGATAAAGTTTCAAAACATTTCAAAATATTATTATAATTTCAAAAGATTTCTACAAATTTCGAAAATATCTGGAAGATTTGAGAGCAATTTTTGTAATTTTGAAAGATTTTTCAAAATTTTAGGAACATTAAGTCAGTTTAAGAGATATTTAATTTATCTGCCAAACTTCTAAAAGTCCTAAATATCTTTCAAACTGACTAGAATTCTTCCTAAAATTTTTCAAAATCATGAAAAATAAAAAATTATATTTTTTCGGCATATCTGGGAGCTTCAAACATTTTTTTGAATTTTTTCAAAAATCTTAAGAAAATTACATATTAATTTAACTTTAAAAACAAATGAACAAATAAACTTAAAAAAGAAATGTTTTTTCGAAACTTTTATTTTGTATTTTAAATTATTTATCAACTAAAATAATAATTTCAGTGACATTTTGTTTCTTTCAGGACTGAAAAATCTTTTTTAATTAAAAATTGAACTATTTGGTTCAAAACTCGTCTGTTTGGTTTAAAAATTAATATTCAAAATTAAATTAAAAATATATTCAAAATTAATTTAGAACACAAAAAGATTTTTTAAATCTTGAAAAATGTACATTTTTGGATATTTGTAAATAAAATTGTTGAAGCTTCTGAAGCTTTTTAAAGAGTTTCACGATAATAAAAAATATTTCTTAAAATTCATGGAATAATTTTAATTTTTTGATTTTGGAAAATTTATTCTAAACCAATATTCAAAAAGATTTACGAACATTTCAAAAAATTTTTAAAATTGTCAAAACAGAACCTGGAAAATTTGAAGCCATCGTTTTCAATTTTCAGAATTTTAAAAAATTTGTTGGAGAAATTGAAAAAATTTTAAAAAATGTTTAGAAGATAAAAAACTTGTCTTGAGATTCCTGGGAAAAAATTAATTTTGAAAAATTAATTTCAAAAAATGTTTAGAAATTTTTTAATATAATTCAAAAGATTTCTACAAATATCGAAAAAAATTGGAAGATTCGAGGGCAATTTTTTAATTTTCATAGATTTTTCAAAGTTTTAGGAATATCTCGAATCAGCTTAAAATATATTTAGTTTTAAAATTTCTGAAAGTCCCACATATCTCTTAAACTCATTCGAATTTATCCTAAAATTTTGCAAAATTCTGTAAAATAAAAAAAATAAAAATACTTTTTCGATATTTCTGAAATCTTTGAAAGTCTTACTAATTTTTCTCAAAAATCTTAAGAAAATTATATTTCTATAGCCTTAAAAACAAAGGAACAAAAAAACTAAAAAAGAAATATTTATGGGTATTCTTATTTTGTATTCAAAACCATTTTGTCCCCTCATAATTTTATTTTGGACAAATTTTTTTTTCTGTTTTTGGCTGAAAAATTTTTTTTGGTTCAAAATTGAATTATTCGGTTGAAGATTTTTCTTTCTGGTATGAAAATTAATCTTTTTTGGTTCAGAATTCCAGAATTTTTTTTTAAATTGACTTTTTTGGTTAAAAATTCAACTGATTGAAAATTAATCTTTTTTTTGTTACTATTTTTTTTTTGTGTTAATAAAAAAATGTTCTTAAGATTTCTGGAAATATTTAAAGTGATTCTTTATTGAAAAAAAATAATTTTAAGAGAATATTTAAGAAGCTTTAAAAATTTATAAAAAATTTTTTAAGCGCCAAAAACTTCTGAACATCTTTTAAACGGGCTCAAACTTGTTCTAAAATTTTATAAAATCTTGTCAATAAAAATTGATTTAGAAATTTTATAGTACCTTTTTTAACATATCTAAAATTTTCAAAAATCTTTTTGCATTTTTTTAAGACGCTTCGAAAAGTTATATTTATATATCCTTGAAAATAAATAAACAATAAACCTAAAAAAAGAATAGAATGCTAAAGTCTTATTCAACTTATTTTTAGAAATTAAATATAATTTTTTGTTAAAAAAATAAATAATAATTTCAATAATTAATAATAATAGATCATTATTATTTAATTTAATAATTTTTTATTTGAAATTTTTGTTTCGTATTGATGATACTAGTTTTCTATAAATAAAACAAGGTAATAAAATGATTAATTAGACTTATAATATAATTTTAATATATTTATTATACAAATCCTCTCCACATCTATCGATGCAATAAATACATAAATTATGTGTTGTTTTACACGTATATTGCACTCTTGACTAAAAAAAAAATCAAATACCGATTACAATAATATCCGAAATAATATCTAATAATATCACGAAAAGTACTTATGATTTCAAAACCAATTTGTTATTAAAACTTATCAGTCATGATAAAAATATCTGTTGTGACTAGAAACGAAACCTTGTTTCTTGCTTTTTACATAATTTGTACAAAATTTCAGCCTAAGTTCTTTGCGGCAAGTTCAAATACTTTTTCAATTTCAATACTTGGTACTCACTCTACTCATTCCTTTCGATGCAATTGCACAATTTGCAAAAAATTGCATTACAAATCTTTGGCTCACTCTTAATCGTATTTTTTTGTCCTCGAAAGGGTTAAGTTATAAATTAAAATTAAGAGTATAAAATGTGGTAACTAAAATTGAAAAAAGTCCAAAAATTCTACTGATCTTCTGATTTTTCAGCCTTGGGTTCCTCCTTCTCACATTCTGATTTAGTTTCCTCTTCCGCTACTTCAGTTTTCTCTTTGTCGTACTTTTCCCATTCATATCTGCCCGGAAGTGGTTTTTCTTCAACGAAATCAAAGTTCCACCTCTGTTTTGCCTGGAAATTTTCATTTTTTATTGCAATATATTTTTTATTGATTTTATGTTGATGCAAAATTTAATGATGAAATTATAATTATAATATGAATAACCTTTTTTAATTATTTTTTTTCTCTGAAAAAAAAGATCTTCTCCTTTTGCTCCGCTGGGAATCGAACCTCAGAACTTCCGATTGCCGGTCGGGTGCTTTCCCATCAAGCTACAAGACCAGCAATCGGAAGTTCTGAGGTTCGATTCCCAACGGAGCGGAAGAAGATCTTTTTTCAGAAACAAATTGATTAAAAAAAAATTTTAAATCATATTTCCATCTAGTCTGAAAAGACGTTAAAAATTTCTGTTATTCTCTGATGATAATGCGGATTCATTGGAAAATTAATAACCTTTTCTAAATCTTTTTTGTTTTCTTCGATTGCAAGATTGACTCCATTGTCACTATTTCCGGGCTTTTCTCCATCATCAAACAACCTTCGACGAACTTTTTGAATTCTAACTACTTCTGGGGCATCAGAGTTCTGATCTTGCATCGCAAGTCGAGCCCTGAAACAAATAAAAATCAAATTTAGTGACAGATATAATAACTGTTCAGAACTTAATTTTCGAAAATTCCAGTGAGTGATTTGTTCAGCAATATTGAATGAAGTTTTCATGGAAAATCTCATATTGATTTGTTAAAAATTTACTGAGATATGCAGACTTAGAAAAAGTACTAGACGTTTGCCCGCGCTGTTAGCTAATGCGTCACAAGGACTGCTCTCAGCCCGCGACGACAGGGCGGCGGACGTCGAGTATTTTTTCGAAAGCTGAATATCTCTGTAAATTTCCAACGAATAGTTCAATGGTATCTACATACCTATTAGTAAGGCATAAAAATTCTGATAGAGAAAAGTTTCAGTTCTGTATTCTCTAAAATTGTAAATAATCAAAAAGTTGATTTTTCGATTTTGAAAATTTTCTCTTTTTGAATCGATCGGACAATACTTTTACGCGTTTTCGAGCGTTAGATTATTTTTCTTCCAAAAGAGATGAATTTTCAAATAATTTTTTTTTATTTTTTTCTTCTTCAGAAACCAGTTGTCTGTTAAACCCGAAGAGATGGATTTTCAACGAAATATATTTGAATGAAAAACAGTTGAATCCAACAAAAAAACGATTTTTTAAAAAGAGAGTTGCAATTTCAATATAAAAAAACGATATTTCAATAAAAAGAACTTATGTTCAACACAACAGTTAACTTTTCAACAAAATATTTGAATTTTCGACAAAATAATCACATTTTCAGCAAAATAGTTGAATTTTCAACAAAAAAATAAATTTTGATATTTGAACAAAAAAAGTTGAATTCTCAACCATAACCGACTTTTCATCCCAATTGTTGAATTTTCAACTAAAAACGATCAGTTTTCAACCAATAATGAAGTAGTTAAATTTTCATTGAAAAAAATTAATTGTCAACCAAGAAAGAACGAATTTTTTACCAAAATAGTGAAAAATATAAGAGTTGATTTTTCAACTGAGAAAATATTAAAATTTGTAATAAAAAATAGTTCAAATTTATCAAAAAGATGAATTTTGAACGAAAAATTTAATAATTGATATTTTAACCAGAAAGTTTTTAATTTTAAATAAACAACAGTTAAATTTATCCAAAAAGGATGAATTTTTAAAAAAATAGTTGAATGCTTACCTAAAAATAATCACATTCCAACCAAAAAGAAAATAGATAAATTTTCAGTGGAAAAAGTTTATTTTCAATAATAAAAAAACGAATTTTCAACTAAATAGTTATATTTTTAACCAAAAAAATTGATCTCCAACTAATAGAATACATTTTTGACAAATTAGTTAAACTTCCAACCAAGTAGTTAATTTTTCAGTCAATAAAATTAATTTTTTACAACGAACGACAATTGAATTGAATCAAAATAGGTGAATTTTTAACAACAACAAATATTCAAAATTAATTTTAAACCAAAATAAAAAGATTAATTTTCAACAAAGCATATAGTTTAATTTTTAACCAAGTAGTTCAATTTACAATCAGGCCGATCAATATCATAAAAAAAGAATTTACAGTAAAATAGATACATTTTCAATAAAATTTTTGAATTTTCAACTAAAAACAGTCAATTTTCAAACAATAATGGAATAGTGCAATTTGCAGTTAAAAAAAATAATTGTCAATAAAAAAAGAATGAATGTTTTAACAAAATAAATGAATCTTTATGCAACAAAATTATGGTTTTATCAAAGTAGCTTAACTCTCAACCAAGCAGTTGAATTTTCAATAAAAAAGATAATTTTTCCACAGTAAATATATTAGTTGATATTTAAAAAAAAAACATATTTAAATTAAAATAAAAACAGTTGAAATCCACCAAAAAAGATTAATTTTTAACAAAATAGTTGAATCCTCAACCAAAACCGATTTATTTATCAAATAGTTGAATTTTCAACCAAAAAAGATGAATTCTCACTAAAATAAATTTTAAACTATGAGAAAATAGTTAAATTTTCAATTTGAAAAAAAAAACGATTTTAAACCAAAAAAAGAACTTATTTTAAGAAAATAATTGAATCTTTTACTAAAAAGTAAAATTTTCAACCAAAATATTTGACTGACTCAACCAAAGTATGTGGTTGTTTCAACCAAATCCTTTGGTAGATCTCGGAGACTTTGGTTGATTCAACCAAAAAATTTGGTTGGATCAATCAAATATTTTGTTGAATCAACCAAAAGTAGAATAGATACATTTTCAATTAAATAACAAATTTTAACCATGAAAAGAACTTATTTTGAGAAATTAATTAAATCTTCTACTAAGAAGTACAATTTTAAATCAAAATATTTGACTGACCCAACCAAACTTTGTGGTTGTTTCAACCAAATCCTATGGTAGATCTCGGAGGGTTTGGTTGATACAACCAAAACATTTTGTTGTGCCAATCAAATAATTTGTTGAATCAACCAAAATAGAATAGTGAAATTGTCAATGAATAAAATAATTTTTCAGCAAAAAAAGATTTTTTTTACAAAATAGTTAAACCCTCAAGCAAATAGTGGAATTTTGGACCAAGATATTAGACTGACCTAACGAAATTTTTTGTTTGATTAAACCAAATCTTCTGTTAGATAGTGTTTGGTTGATTCAACCAAAAAATTTGGCTGTGTCAATTAGATATTTAGTTTAATCAACCAAAAATATAATAGTTAAATTGTTAATAAATAAAATCATTTTCATCCGAAAAATGAACTTATTTTCAAGAAAGTTGTTAAACCTTTATCTGAATAGTAGAATTTTTAACCAAAATATTTGACTGGCCCAACCAAACTTTGTGGTTGTTTCAACCAAATCATCTGGTAGATAGAGTGTATGGTTGATTCAACCAAAAAATTTGGTTGGGTCAATCAAATATTTTGTTTAATCAACCAAAAATAGAATATTCAAATTTTCAATGGATAAAATAATTTTTAACGAAAAAAACATTTTTTTTTCTAGAAAATAGTTAAGCCTTCAAGCAAATAGTGAATTTTTTAACCAAAATATTACACAGACCTAACGAAATTTTTTGTTTTATTCAACAAAATCTTCTGGTAGATAGTGTTTGGTTGATTCGACCAAAAAATTTGGTTGGGTCAATAAAATATTTTGTTGAATCAACCAAAAGTAGAATAGATACATTTTAAATAAAAAAAAATTTTACCAAAAAAAGAACTTATTTGAAGAAAATAATTCAATCTTTTACTAAAAAGTAGAATTTTCAACCAAAATATTTGATTGACCCAAACGAAATATTTGATTGATCCAACCAAACTTTGTGGTTGTTTCAACCAAATACTCTGGTAGGTCTCAGACTCTTTGGTTGATTCAACCATTTTTTGTTTGATTCAACCAAATCTTCTGTTAGATAGTGTTTGGCTGATTCAACCAAAAAAATCGGTTGAGACAATAAAATATTTTGTTGAATCAGTCAAAAATAGAATTGTAAATTTTTCAATTAAAAACAATTGTATCCAAAAAAGAAGCTATTTCCAAAAATAGTTAATTTCTACTAAACAGTAGAATTTTTAATCAAAATATCCGCCTGGCCCTATAAATTTTTTTTTGTTATTTTAACCAAAGCTTCTGGTAGAAACAGTCTTTGGTTGATTCAACCAATACATTTGGTTTGTTCAATCAAATATTTTGTTGAATCAACCAAAAATATAATAATTATATTTTCAATAAGTAAAATCATTTTTATCCAAAAAAGAGCATAATTTCTGTAAAGTAGTTCAACGTTCAACTAAATTGTAGAATTTTTAACCAAAATATTTGACTGACCCTAACAAATTTTTTGGTTGCTCTAACCACATATTCTGGTACATGAAGTGTCTGGTTGATTTAACTAAACATTTTGTTGAATCAACCAAATTGAATTTTTGACCAAAATATTTGATTGACCCAACAAAACTTTTTTTCTGTTTCAACCAAATATTCGGGTTGATAGTGTTTGGTTGATTCAACCAAAACATTTGGTTGGTTTAATCAAATATTTAGTTACATCAACCAAAATTTTTTTTTAATCAAATCAAATTTTCAAGTATATCAAAGAAAACACTTTTTTGGTTCAAGAAATATTTATCTGAATGCAGCAATGTACAATTGAAAAAAAAGGCCGCGGAAAATCAAGATTGTCGGTCGATATACCGTTAGATGCATTGGTATGTACTCAACTTCCGGTATTAAGTACAAACCTGTGTTCTCTCTAAACTGTAAATGCGCAAACATTTTATTGTGCAACTTCTCTTATAAAATTTTTTAATTTTCCAACCTCAGTAATAATCTTAACATTTTTTAAACTATTGTTTTAATTTTTACGTATTTAAATAATTTATTATTTTTTAAAAGTAAAATTGAATAATGAAATGAAATAACCTTGTTCTAATATCGAGTTAATAATTCTCTACATGAAGGGTGACGAAAACAAAATGCAGGGACCGGACAATTGCCAAAATTACTGCTAACTCAATTACTGCATTGTGGCACCAGCAAAACAATTTTGCACGATTTATGTTCGTGTTACATTAACACCAAGGTCTTTCGCTGTTCCTGGGAATTTGTTTAATTAGAGAATCAATTTACCGCGTCATTAGCACTTCATTCCTTAAATTTTTATTTTTAATTAATTCTTTACTCGATTAATCATCAATAAATGTTGTTTGTTTTATCTAGCCTAAATTCTAATCAGTCAAAATTTGACTGATTAAATTAGTCAAACAGTCTTTGACTGAAACATCAGTCATTTCTACTGACAAAACAGTCGTTTTAACAGATGAATCAGTCAATAGAAGAAATTGATTCGTCAGCTATAATAAAACAATTAAACTATTTCTAAATTAAAATTATTTGGTTCCTTTTTTTTAATGATTTAAATTAACCGTAAATGACTGATCAATACATTGAAAGTTATGGGTTAGATCAGTCAAAATGAATCATTTAATTAGCGAATGTTACTGGTAGGTATTTCGAAAAGACTGATTCAATTTGTGAAAGTTACTGATTATTATTTAAAATTACTTATTTTTTAATGAACGATACAGTTTAGATCATTCAAAATTGCTGATTCCATCAGTGGACATTACTGATTAAATTAATTCGCCTTTACTGGTAGAAAATTCGTCTTTTTTTTGTTCAAAATTCATCTACTTGGTTAAAAGTTGAACTATTTTGTTAAAAGTTAATTAATTTGTTTGAAGATTGACCACTTTAAGTTAAAAATTTATCTCGTTGGTGAAAATCCAACTAATTTGTCCAAAACATTTTTTTGTTGGAAATAATTTTTGGTAATTGAAAAAAATCCACTGTTTCTGAATTTCACTGTTTTTGATTTAAAATTAAAATATTTTTTGGTTTAACTGTCAACTGTTTTTGATTTAAAATATAAATATTTTTTGTTTGAAATATGAGCTATTACATATTTTGTTGAGAATTCATATTTGTTGTACAAAATTCAACTACTAGGTTAAAAATTGAACAACTTTGTTACAAATTAATTAATTTCGTTGAAAATTGAT
>CAKNXH010043690.1:0-16560 GCA_932178445.1 Andricus quercusramuli
TTAACTACTACCCTGGTCGACACTAAGAACATCTAATTATATTATATTACCAGACTCGGTTTTTACTTCAAAAATGGGAATTTTCAATAGCCTAAGGAATTCTTATAATGACGGAGATTCATTGGTTAAGAATATGAAGACATATTGACCAGTAGTCAGCAAAACTCACACCATTTTATTATAATTGCATTTGTTGAAAGTTTTAGGTATTTATTTGCGTAAGAAGGAAAACGCATTTTACTATACTTTCTTTTTCTAACAATGTTATGTAGGAACCAGGGACCCGACCGAAAATTTCGCTCCACTTAGTTACTGCCAGTGAAACAAAATTATTTGGATCCAGCAATTAATGTAATTTTATATATTATCTACTTCCGTCCAAATTTAGAGATAGCAGATCAAAGTTTAGTAAAAAATAATGATTTTCTGTCAATAACGAAATGGAACGAAAGTTTCGGGCGGATGCCCTGGTAGGAATTCAACAAAATTCTCAGGTTCCATTAAATTGCAATATTCAAACCCTTATAATGGGCTTTCTATACATTTTTGTCAACCGAAATTTGTACAAAATATATTTTGTTTGCTTATGATTAGTTTTCTTAGGCAGGAAATAAAAGCGGATTTTAATTTATAGATGAAAAACACTGATAAAAACATAAAAAATCAATCAAGTTTGAGGCTGAAGACACTTTTCATTTCGGTAAGAAAGTAATAACCGAAGATTCTACCTAATTCAATTACAGGCTCATTAGGAATGTAATATGGCCAAGACAATTTTCTACAGAAATGAAATAAGTCTGGTAAAGTTATTGTTGGGGACCCGGTTGACCCTCAAGCTTTAACAATCAATTCTCCATTTTCAGTGATATATTTAGAAAATTGTTTGCAACAAATGTTTACCCCTATCAATTATTCTTTTTCAGAAGAAAAAAATGTAGAATCATATTATCTATCTTGTTATTATCGTACATGGATCAAGTCCGCGCCCGTAAAATTGTTTGAATTAAAATGTTGCTTAACAACTGAAGCGTGCTCTACAAAAGTAAATTATTCGCCAGTCGTCATCAGAGTAATCTCATATGTGAATATAGATACAAAATCTTCAACTTATTATATTGTTACCTGTTATCAGATGAAAAGACGACCTTCATAGAATTTCCCTCGGATGTTAGCAGTGGCGGTAATCTAGTTCCGCAGTATGTACCATGCTTCCTAAGTATGTCATCTCCAAGTTTACTAGCTACTTCAACCCAATCATATTCACATTCTTGCTGATACACATTATTGCCCTCCAGGTCAAAATGGGTGAAGTTTAAAGTTATTCTGTACTGATGGGGTGCTATTATCTCCCACACGCAGTGTTTATTATCAGGATATGTTTCCGGGAAGGAAGGACTGGTTATCGTACCATTTTTCGTGTTGAAAATACCGCCACAGGCATCTTGGAAAATAACATGTAAATTGTTTACAATAAGAGCATTAAGGTTTTATTAATTGAAACATTTGAAACATTTACAGAAAGTACCAAAAGTTGCCGGTAAGTTTCCATGAAATGTCATACAAACACACACATACACACATACATATATATATATATATATATATATATATATATATATATATATATATATATATATATATATAATTTGAAAAAAGGTTAAACAACCACCGCAAGGTCTCACTGGGAGCAACTGCCATCTATGAAAATCACACCGGCTCTCAGTAGAAGCGCGGTAAATACACCTATGACCGAGGGTTTCGCCGGCCTGTCATTGTGATTTCATCGTGCCCTGTGACCACCCATCACACGGTTGTGAGACGTGGCCCTAAGTGTGATTTACCATATATCTGTGCAAACCGCAAAACGTCAAATCACTAAAAATTTCTTCCAATGACAGTTTTTCTGTAGACTACGAGGAGAATTTTATTGCCTGAAATGTCTAGTGATGTCTAGTGATAGAATATTTACAAAGGAAGAGGTCACTCTAGTCACTTTTCTCCATCTCATCTTTGGCGACGTCGATAAATGACGTCACGCAATTTTCCGACATTTTCTTTCCGAGTTCTTCCGTATTCTGATATCACTTTTGTCATGCTTTGATGAACCCAATCCCTCTTACAGCCTTACGTCATTTATGGACGACGCCTTTAGAGAGAAGAAAAATTTAGTAATAATGCCAGACTTTTGATTTTCGTGTTTATTAGTTTAATTTCATATAGCGATCCGAATTCATGTCCCTGTAAATAATTTTGGTTAAATTAGATTTTGAAGTGATTGGCACAGTCAGTCAGCTGGCTGCAAGAACACCTGCGACCGACAACCTCGCAAACATGAAAAACTAACGAAATTTAATCATTTCAGAAAAGCTCAAATTTTTTGCGTAATTAGTATCTGCAACAACACTGACCCAATTACCGTTCAGCCGGCCCAATGCCGCAAACTAGCCATTTAGCCACCCCACGCAACTTGTCGAGAAACTAAAGAAACTCAAGCCTTTTTTAAAGTTTAAACTTTTTGTGCGAGTAGCACAGCAGGTCAGCCTGCACAGTGCCAGTACATGACCAGTACGGTGGGCCGAATTACACGAAAGTTTTCGAATCGATTTGTAATAGCGCGCAAAAGTTGCTACTCGTCGCCCTTATCGCAATGCATTTTTTTTTTAATCGGACCATTTCATTCGGTCGCACATCGCGTTCAAAGTTTCGAAAAATCGTTAAAAATTGAAGACGTTCTGGGATTTTTTCTTAGTAAATTATAGTGATCGAATTTCGTTCATAATCGGTATGTGACCACTTCTAAATATCCTTTGACTAAAAAAAACATTCCGCTTCTCATCCCCGTCTCCTGTAAGGGTGTAGGGGGAGGGGCAAATATCTTTTAAAAAAGCCAGTTTACGGTCGTTGTTTTCCTCGTGTGAAGTGTGCTAGTGCGGTCGGCTAAGGCGTAAAAGGCGTTAAAATATATCATATTTAGAACAGTCTTACATAAATGTTTCCGAGTTAATTTTGAATTGGGCTCCGTTCGAATTTCCAGACTGGACTTTCCAAATGTCGAACTAAGTTCCTACGTCAATCCCGTTCAATGTGGACATTATCAACTGTATTCTAATTGGATTTCCGAATTAATTTTAAACCAGTTTCAGTTCGGATTTCCAAACTGAACTTTTCAAATTTTGAACTAAGTTCCTAAGTCAATCCGGTTCAATGTGGACATTCTCAAATGTAATCTAATCGGACTTCCGAATTCATCTTAAAGTAGTTTCAGTTCGGATTTTCCATAACTGTCATCAATTCGGATTTCCGACTTCATTTCGATTTGTTTTCAGTTCGGATTTCCAGACAGGACTTCTTAAATGTCGAACTAAGTTCCTATGCGTAAATCCGGTTCAATGCGGACATTACCAACTGTAATCTAATTAAATGATCGAATTCATTTTTAATTGCTCTCATTTCGGATTTCCAAACTGAAGTTTCTAAATTTTGAACTAAGGTCCTAAGTCAATCCGGTCCAATGTGGACATTATCAACTGTCACCTAATCGGATTTCGGAATTCATCTGAAAGTAGTTTCAGTTCGGATTTTCCATAACTGTTATCATTTCGGATTTCCGAGTTCATTTTGGAATGGTCTCCGTTCGGAACTTCAAACTGCAGGGTTTCACAAGGGGAGACCGGCAAATGTTAATTTTATTTTCGTTCACAGTTTTTGTGATGAATGCTCATTACCGTAGTATTTGCTTGCGAAACGCATAATAAAGTTTTAAAAAATCTGTTTTTCTGGGAAAAAGGCATTATAAAAATTATTATTAGCATAATTTAAAAAGAAACCGCGAAGAATCGAACACACAACCTTCCGGCTAAGAACCCTGCATTAAATGGCAATTAGGTCCAGTTAGATTTTCAAAGAGTATCTGTTGGTTCCTGATGATTTCTAATCGAGAGGCCCCTTAGGAAAAATTTACCACATAGAAAAATCTAAACGCATCTATATGGACGGTTTATGGATTGGTCCTCATTGGAATTCCAATCAGAAGTTCAGTGAGCATCTGTACTGATCTATATGGACACGTTTTCTTTATGTTTCTTTATGTGATTCTTTATGTTTAAATATAAAAAACAAACTATTATCTTGTCGAACAAAAGGGGACTGTATTCGTACTCACTTAATAAAATATGTTAAAACGAAAATTCACGTCAGTTTTTTTTGCAGTCATATACCTAAGAATTTAATCTTTTACTTAGTTGACTTATTTTATATTACTATAATTTTCGACGACCATGACGTCCATCGCCTACTCAGTATTTGGAACTGAAACGAATCCACTACCAAAGTCTATCGAAACCTGTTCGAAATGCCAAATCGACTTCATGAACCTAATTGAAACCATTCCATTGTCTATTTGAAATTCAGCACTGGGCCAAATAGATCACAACAGTCTAACAATTAGTTCGGTATTCCGAATTGAAACCATTGCAGTGTCTACATGGAATTCTGAACTGAGCCTAATGGATCACAAGTACTTACCGGCCAGCTCGGTATTACAAATTGAAACCATTTCAGTGTCTATTTGGAATTCCGAACTCAGCTGAATAGATCACGACAGCGTGATAACCAGCTCGGCACTCCCAATTGAAACCATTCTCTTGGGAATTGGGAATTCAGCATTGAGCCGAATAGATCACAAGAGTCTAAAAATTAGTTTGATATTCCTAAATGAAACCATTGCAGTGTCGACCAAGAATTGCGAACTGAGCCTAATAGATCACAAGCACTTATCAGCCAGTTCGGTATTTCAAATTGAAACCATTCCAGTGTCTACTTGGAATTCCGAACTGAGCTGAATAGATCACGACAGCATGAGAAGCAGTTCGGCATTCCAAACTGAGACCATTCCAGTGACTACTTGGACTTCCGAACTGAGCCGAATAGATCACAAGCACCTATCGCCAGTTCGGTATTCCATATTGAAACGAATGCAGTATCTACTTGGAATTTCGAAATGAGCCGAATAGATCTCGACCGCCTGACAACCAGTTGGGCATCCCAAACTGAAACTATGCCAGTGTGTACTTGGACTTCCGAACTGATCCGAATAGATCACAGCTGTCTAACAATCAGCTCTGTATTGCGAAATAGAACCATTGCAGTATCTACTTGGAATTCCGAACTGAGCCGAATAGATCGCGAGCACCTAATAACCAGTTCGGCATTCCAAACTGAAACCATTCCAGTGCCTACTTGTACTTGCGAACTGAGCCGAATACATCGATACTGCCTGACAAACTAGTTCGGTATTCCAAATTCAAACCATTCAAA
The DNA here is from genome assembly GCA_932178445.1 of Andricus quercusramuli. Lineage (NCBI taxonomy): Eukaryota > Metazoa > Arthropoda > Insecta > Hymenoptera > Cynipidae > Andricus > Andricus quercusramuli. The sequence continues at coordinate 5,317 of CAKNXH010043690.1, forward strand.
TGTTACTTGAAGTTCCGAACTGAGCAAAATAGATCACGACAACTTGATATATCAGTTCGCCATTCCAAACTGACACCATTGAAGTATCTACATGGAATTCCGAACTGAGCCGAATAAATATAAAAATAAAATCAATGAGTTTCAGTTCGATGTAACCGTGACCAAATCAGAACTGAATCGGATTGATTTTTTTTTTCAATCCGGTTAAAATGGTCCTTCTATAGAGGGTAACTTTGCCTTGAACACTACCTCCAAGAAGCTACTAAAACTTCACCTTTTTCTATCGAACACTCTCAGATTTGACATCTGGTCTACATTGAACCGCATATTATTGGACCAATCCCAACGAATTAAAGATTTTTGCACTCAGAAACAAAATAATAAAATTTGACAAATTACTTCCAGTAAAGCACGCATCATTAACTAACACAGTAAAAAAACATCTCTAACCATCCTTTCAGCAATGAAATCATTTCAGCCTTATCTAAAGGGCATAACTTTGCATCTCCTTTGACTCCCTGCAAAATCTCGAACGAAGAAATTATCAGTAATTTGGAATCCACAATATATACCCTTCCATCCAAAAAAGCGACTGACATACGGCGTTGAGCGGCCAACATCTTACGCCAAGCCCAAATTCCCTTATCAAACTTAACAAAACAAGAAAAAAACAGCAAATAAAGAACTCAATCAGAATAAAGACATCATAATATTACCCGCAGACAAAGGCGACACAACAGTCATAATGAATGAAGAAGACTATGACAACAAAATTATGGACCTTCTAACTGAGGATACATATAAAAAACTTAAACAAGACCCCACAAAAACAATAGTCAGCAAATGAAAAACCCTTCTAAAAGACTCAAAAATTGACAGCGAAACAATATCTAAATTATTACCTACTAATTCCATCTCTCCAAAACTGTACGGACTCCCAAAAATCCACAAAAACAACATTGCACTCAGACCGATGTCAGCGCAATAAACTCGCAACAGATTCACATTCAACCCCAAAACATCCTAGTAAGTTTCGACGTAGTATCTCTCTTTACGAAAGTACCAATCTTCGATAAAATCGATATTATTAAATCCTTTTCAAACTTCCCCTCCAATCTCACACCTTTGATAGAACATTGTCTTACTATTAGCTACGTCTCTTTCAATAACCAATTCTACGAACAAACCTAAGGAGCAGTAACGGGATCTCGAATCTCACCTGAAATAGCGGGTAAAGGGTAAAATAAAGGATTAATAAAGGGTACTCACATTCAAAAAGCACTCTGATTCGTAAGAGACAAAGGGTCTCACGTTCAAAAAGCACCCTGATTCGTGATAGGCAAGGGAACTCACGTTTAAAGAGCACCCTGATTCGTGAGAGGCAAGGGACTCACGTTAAAAAGTCACCCCGATTCGTGAGAGGCAGTAATTAGTGAATTGAGAATCTGAATGTTTTGTGTAACTTCTGATGGTGACTAGCACATTGAGTCCGTTTTTTTCTTCATTTTGACGATCTGATCATTTATTTGTGATGAGCGACCTCGCAAAGCCACAAGTAATCATTTCCAAGCCGACTTCAGCCATATTGGACCCGCCATGTTGAATTTTGATATTTTCACTGCAGAAACTCAATCAACAACCACGAAAGCCTTCTATCAATCATCTAAAAGCCGATTTCAGCAATTAGAGTCACTGAATGCTGGATTGTTTGTCATAAATCCGCCATATTGTATCCGACATCTTGAATTCCGATATTCTGATTACATAATCGTAATCAGCGACCTCTACCCTGGCGGACCGAACGAACGGAGCGGATACGCTACAGCGTATCCTTATAGTATCCACATCGTATCCTCTCCGTATCATGCAAGAAAAACTCATTAAAAAATATGCCCGCTTCGCGGGCACATTCTCATTGCGCGCGGCTCGCTTCGCTCGCAAGTTTGAGCGCGCCTAGGGCGCGCGACTGTTGGTTCTCGCGCTTCGCGCTCGATAACGTATTTACCTCGCGCTACGCGCTCGGTCTTTATATTTCCACACATTTGTACACAGACCTTTTGAAATTAAAGGTCAAAGCATGAACAACTGTAATTTCATCGTTGTGAATTCTCTTTTGTTGAAGCTTCTTCGGCTTTAACGAACACATTCTTATCACGTATCTCGTGCTTCGCACTCGATTTTGTCCAAAATGTGAGCTTTTCTACATTATGTTCAATAATATTATATCTAATGTACATTATATTTATTTCTGTACCTCGATCTGGTACTATGAAGAGGGTTCTCAAAGCACCTACGGCCTTGACGATTACATTCTCATTGCGATACTCGCTGTTCGCGCTCAGCAGCTAGGCTAGGCTATAAAGAAGATTGCTTTCGAAAAATAAAACCATGTGAAAACTAGTGAAAATTCTGATTAAAATTTTTCAATCTACCAGAAAATTTATTTTTCTACTTTTTGAAAGTTTTCAAAATTTTGAAAAGTATATAACTTTTCTAATTTCCATCGAAATCAAAAATTTCATGAAGATAATTTTCAATTCTTTCACCCATCTGTAAGAAACTTTCACAAAAATTTCTGAAACTGCAAAAAAATTTGTTTTTTAATTTTGAAATTGTTCTAAAATTTTTAATTTTGGTTGGAAATGTCTGGTTAACGAACTTAACCTTCATTTTAAGACCCTTAAAAAGTTTACCAAAGGCTGACTCGATTGGACGAATCCTTCAAAAGTTAGCCTGGCGACAACATTCAGGTAACCATACCCAGATAACAATCGTGCGACGCACAGTACTCGCATGCGTGCGAGATACGCTGTGCGATTCATAACGCACGCATGCCGCCATTACCTGTCGCCATGCTGTGATGGGTAGGTGGAGTGCGAGCGTAATGCGTCTCGTATCGCCATCACGACGTACTTCACGAATGACTGCGTATGGAAGCCTATCTGCGACGCATGCGTGCGTTCATCCTGTAGATAATAAATAATTCCATAAAAGTGGTCTAATTAGATCCTAGATATTTTTATTTATTTAAAAACTTAATTTTATACTTTATTGTACTTCTTTTTTGAATACTTTAATACATCTTCAATTCTATAATGATGTTAATACATTCAAGTTGAGGTAAGAAGTTTAAAAAGCGCGCTCAGTTGTTGAAAATTATATCTTTGCGAAATGATGATGGCCGTCGCACGCCCACACGCGCCCTCTATGGTCTCCCCGCTCTGTCTTCCGCAGTATCCCGCCATCAGCCCGAGTTTTATCAAGTATTATACAGTTTTGTGTTTATAGTTGTCAGTGCGATTTTCGGCGTTTTACTCCTTATTTTTTTCCATATAATTTTCGAGTGAAGTGCCCAGGAAACAAAAATCCATTCACTTGCTTTGAATGGGTTTCGAAGTCGTTGGAATAGCGTGTCTGTCACTGGAATTCCATATTGCCGCCGATTGGTTTTTAACAGAATTGTACTCGTTATTATTTTTTGACAGATTTATAAGCCACAAAAGCCTTCACATTCTCTAGAACTAAAACAGCAAAAGGAATCTAGTAGCCTTGCGTATGATTTTTCTTAATCCATCAATAATTTATAAATTTTGAAAATCATGTGAAATATGGCAGCCTAACCTGAAAAAAATCAGTCTCATTCAAAAAGAGGTAAACCGATGCAATATGACTTTGCTTGAAATGGACATTGTGGTACATTGCAGATTGGAAACCATTTGAGAAACTGACCGATTCACATAGTCGCAAACCAATTCAGTTTAAAAAATCTCAATCTGCAAATGACAGATACGCGAGTCACGGAGTCGCCTTTTCAATGGGTTCTTTTTTCCTGGCTGCTTTTAGGCGTTTTTACTTATTGGATACGATAACATTTGAGAAAATTATCTGATTGGATTGCCCCTTCAGAAATCATTTGAATTGTTTAAACTTTTTACCAGTTAAGCGTCAATTAAGCGTCCCAGATAACAATGTGAAACGCATATGCGACTCATAGTGCACGCACGCATGCGGATTAATGACAGATGCGTCCTCATATGAGACGCATATCGCTCGCACGGGTGATGGTCGCACGCGTGCGTGTGAAATGCGATCATCGTGTGATATGAATAATATGTATGTTTATGAATAATAAATTTGTTCATCCAAATTAACAATTGATTTATTTGACTAAATTTATTTATTTAATATATAAATATTATTTTAGGATTCAGCGTACAGTCGCACGATGATCGCATTTCACATGCATCTGTCATCCGTGGTGAACGCACGCGTGCGGATTAATCCGCATGCGTGCGTGCACTATGAGTCGCATATGCGTTTCATATTGCTATCTGGGTACAGACAGACAGACATACAGACATACATACAGACAGACATACAGACAGACATACAGACAGACAGACACCGACAAAATTTTATGATTTTCGGACTCTGGGATTGCCGGAACATAAAGATCCGTTAAAAACCAGAGATCGAAAATTTGGACGAATACAATACAGTCTCATGAATGAGAATGTAAAAAGGAAGATGAACATTTCACTTGTTAAAATTCGGATTCTACTTGAAATTTTGCGTTAAAAGGTCACGGAGTAATCACAATAGTTTTTCTTGCAACATTGAAAACTTTAAAAAAATATAATACTTATCGATAACGTGGGCTGAAGGCGACTTCAAACGCATCGTCGACGGATAAAGCCTATGAACTGCTACTGAATGACGATGCGTTTGAATTCGCCTTCAGCGCACGTCATAGATAAGTATTATATTTATTAAAAGTTTTTAATGTTGCAAGAAAAACTATTGCGATTACTCTGTGACCTTTTAATTCAAAATTTCACGTAGAATCCGAATTTCAACAAGTGAAATGTTAATCTTTCTTTTTTAATGAGTTTTTCTTGCATGATACGGAGAGGATACAATGTGGATACTATAAGGATACGCTGTAGCGTATCCGCTCCGTTCGTTCGGTCCGCCAGGGTAAGACCCTCAAATAACCATTTCCAAGCCGATTTGAGGAAATTTTTTAGCTGGGAGCATAATCGTTGACACGCAGCTGCCATATTGTATCCGCCATGTTGAATTTTGATATTTTGACTGCTGAATCTTAATCAGCGACCACAAAAATCTTCTAGCAATCATGTGTAAGCCGATTCCAGCAATTGGAGTCACTGAATGCTAGATTGTTTAACATAATTTCTTCATATTGGATCCGCCATCTTGGATTCTGATATTCTGACTAAAGAATCGTAATCAGCGACCTCAAAAACCTCAGAGTTACTATTTCCAAGTCGATTATTATTATTTGAAACGATCACTTTAGCATACGCCTGACAGTAGACTAGACGCAAACATAGAGGATACCCGACACAGCGGTACCCATCCGACAGGCGGTAATGGTTCCGTGAAAGAACGCTAGGAAGTGTCGAGTCGGTTCTCCCGCGACCTACCTCAACCGTCTAGGGTATAAGAAGGGAGGAGAGATCCAGAGCTGGCACTCTCGAGTCGACTACGGGTAAACCGAAGTCGACTGCCGGATGATCCGACCGAACAGTTGTCTGCTCTGGAAGGATCTAAGTCCGTAGTTTTTGGAAATCCAGGTACGCTGAACCAGGCACTGGAAATAATTTTTTTAAACCTTTTTTCTGATCTCTTGGGCACGCCTTACTGGCTCCAAGATTGCATCTTCCTTTCTACCTGTGATTATTTGCTCTGTGCTAAAGCTGGGCACGCCATTCCAGGCTTCAGCCTTTCTACTTTTCAGATGTTGTTTCTTTGGGTGCACGACACCTCCAGATATTTTTTATTTGTTTTTAGATTGTCAGGGCACGCTGAACCAGGCTCCCGACATCTTTGTTTTTGATACCGTTCATTCTGGGTAAGCCAACATAGGCTCCAGCTTTCTTTTAATTCTCTTGCGATAGATCCGGGTACGCTGTATCAGGCTCCGGAAGATAGGTTTACAGGCGATACAGGACGGCGCATATTAAATGTTATCCGCTGCATAAATTGTTTAAGTTTAGGTTGCTATTTTCCGTTATACATCGAAAAATGTACGGCTTCAGTATTATGTAAAATGAATGCTCTCTAGAAGATTTGAGACTGAAATCACGAAGCTTATTCGCGCGTGATAATTAACTTTATAATTTAGAGCCAACGGTGCTTATTGATTCGTGACATTGTACTTCACGAAATAACACTAAGCCTTATTCGAGTGTGATAAATCACGTTAAGACTGAATAGATTGTAACCAAAACGACTGATTATTGTACCAACTTCGCAACAGACTATATCTTTTGTATAAAACACTGATTTTTTTATCAATTAAATTGTGTGTATTTAATTAATCTTCTCCTTTCTGGGTCCAAACTAATTTTACCAGGGCTTAGGGCTAGGTAACAATAATATAGTAAAAAACGAACTCTCTCATATTATTATATTATCATTATATTATTGCAGGGAGCATAATCGTTGATATACAGCTGTAATATTGGATCCGCTATTTTAAATATCGCAATGTGTCATATGGTTCGTAAAAGTACTTATTCAAACTTAGAATTAAGGCCAGAGGGAGTATTTCAAATCGACACTATCATTTTTTTTGTCTGACTGAAAACATGGAATCCGGAATCCGCTATAATTGAACTTCTAGTAGTAAGCCGTCTGGTTAAATCCGGAGTTTTTCCGGCTGAAAGCATGGAATACGGAACAGCTCCGAAGCAATCTGAAATTATTCCAGGAGAAAAGTTTATTATCCACTAGAATTAAAGTAATAATGGAAAGTCGTCCGGTCGAATCCGGAATTTGTCCAGACAAAATACGGAATCCGGAAAATGTCTGAATCAATCTGAAATTAGTGCAGGTGGAAAATTAATTATAAACGAGAATCAAAGAATTAATGAAAAGAAGTCCGGTTCAATGCGGAATTTATCCGGCTGAAAACACGGAATCCACAACAAGTCCGAATCAATCTAAAATTAGTCCGGGATGAAAGTTTATTATCCCCTAGAACTAAAGTACTAATGGAAAGCAGTCCGTTTGAATCCAGAATTCGTCCGGACAAAATGCGGAATCCGGAAAAAGTCTGAATCAATCCGAAATTAGTCCGGGTGAAAAATTTATTATCCGCTAGAATTAAAGAGGTAATGGAATGTCGTCTGGTTTAATTCGGAATTTGTCCTGTTGAAAACACGGAACCCGGAACAACTCCGAATCAATCTGAAATTAGTCCGGGAGAAAAATGTATTATCCGCTATAATTAAACTTATTATGGCAAGTCGTCTGGTTTAATTCGAAGTTCGTCCAGATGAAAAAATGGAATCTGGAACAAGTCCGAATCAATCTTAAATGAGTCCGGCTGGAAAATATCCGCTAGAGTTAAAGTGCTAATGGAAAGTCGTCCGGTTTGATCCGGAATTTTTCTGGCTGAAAATACGGAATCCGGAATGAGTCTGAATAAAACCGAAATTAGTGCGAGAGGAAAATTCATTATTCACTAGAATTGAAGTGCTAATGAAAAGAAGTCCATGTTAATTCGGAGTTTGTCCGCACAAAATACGGAATCCGAAAAAAGTCCGAATGAATCCGAAATTAGTCTGCGATGAAAATGTATTACCCGCCAGAATTTAAGTACTAATAAAAAGAAGTCCGGTTGAATTCGGAATTTTTCTGGCTGAAAACACGGAATACGGAATGAGTCTGAATCAATCAGAAATTAATCTGCAAGTCAAATTTATTATCCCCTAGAAATGAAGTGCTAATGGAAAGCGGTCCAGTTGAAACCGGAATCTGTCTGGACAAAATACAGAATCCGGAATGAGTGTGAATCAATCAAGAATCAGTCTGCAAGTAAAATTTTTCATCCGCTAGGATTAAGGTGCTAATGCAAAGTAGTCCAATTGAATGAAAAAAAAAGTTTTGTTCATTTTCCATATTTTTGATCATGTGTTATGATTATTATGTTTTATCGATTATCTGAAATTATAGAGGAAATCAAAAGGAATTTAGAGACCTATATTCAAAATCATTTGTCTCTGAAAGTTTCCTAGATATTCTTTATTAAAGCTTTACGCCGTTTTGGGACCTCCATCTATTTAAACCCTGCATAATTACAAATAGAACCTTCTTTAGCCCTGCCTAACCCGCCATGTCCTCTTTTGAACCGTTTTAATTAATTGTGTTAATGTTTAAAAGAAATTGTATGAACAGATATTCAGATTCGAACAGTATATATCCTTTTAGTAAAAACAGTATATATGTTTGTGAAGAAGTGGCTGAAGAGTGCATTTGTTTATATAACTTTGTTTATAATATTATGAAATATGTTGGGAAGAACAAAATTTCTATCGGAACATTACTACTAAATCAATTTAATGTCGTTTTGGTGAAAGTAGAATGTATTTCTGTGAATAAATATCCAATTAGTGTACCTGTTTATAGACTTTGCTTACAATTTGTTTATAAAAAGTAGTTGAAACATTTCATGAATTAATTTCTTGTATAAGTGCTACTAAACTTATTTTGATTGATTCCGAGTTCTTTCCGATTGTTTATGGAAAGATTTTAAAAAGAGTTGTAAAAGTGACATTTTTACACTTTATTTGGTAACACAAAAATGAAATTAAAAAGATATTAAGAAATCGATTCTCATAATCCTCGTTTGAATATAGTCAAGTGTATTAAAAACAATCTTAGTTGATTTTTATATTAATTTCTTGCATCAAATGATTTTTTTTGTTAAGAAAATAGTGCTTGAGTGTAATTTCTGTTTTGAGGTACGTATCATAAAGAGTAATGATGAAAAAACCATTTTGGTGGAAACAGAAGGAAAAGTCTTTGGCAAAAATGAAGTATTTCCAGTATATATATGTATATTGAAGGACAAAAATGAAAACATTATTTTTCAATAGGTGAAGTATTTTTCAAAGCTTCTGATAACATGAATTGGTTTTATAAACGTTATGAATGTATTAAAATTAATTAAATCCCGCAACATCACGTAGGGGGCACAACAACACCGTGTGTATTTCAGGAAGCAAGAGGGTTTTGAAGCAACTGGGTTTTGCTACACACCTTACTTTGATTGATGAGAAAACATTTATTTACTGTTGAAATAAACAGCATTTGAGTAATAACAATCTTCGCTGATAATGTAAGCTTCACAGTTATTGTACAACATTTCAGTGACAAATGTCACACAAATATCCCAGGTGGAAATAATAAAATTAAATGTGACTAGAGGCACCAAAAATTTTCTGCCCGTCACTGGTCGTTTCTCACAAGCGATAAACATTTTCTGGGTTATTATATAAGGACTGTTTCGGCCGATACACTCAGCATTCGATATTCTGCGTTAGTAAAGTGCGTTATGTGTAGTGCTGTTAAGTTAAGCTATAGGCATAGATTTGTGTTATAGATTATTTGTGTGCGTCAAATAAATCAAGAATGCGTTTCCCGTGTGTACACTGCTTATATAACCTTGTAATTTGAACAAAACACAACAAATCTGGTGCTCTGCGTCGCAGCACGACTTTTTTTTATTTTTCCGTGAAGACATTATAGGTATAAATTAGGTCCTCTACAGGTCCTCCTAAAACCTATTAAGACCTACATTTAGCGGTCAAAAATAGAACTAAAATTTTGATTCTGGGATACAATCCGGATTGGTCTTATCCAACAGACCGCATAAAACACGGACATCACTGGATACAATTTGGATTCATAGAGTCCGTCGGACCTGTCTGGATTGATCTGGATTGATCGAATCCGTCAGACCGTACAACTTTCGGATTCTACCAGACAATATTCAGTTTCATAATTTTTTTTCGTGCTACTTCATCTGCACAATTTTCAAACACGACCGGATAGAATCCGAATGACAAAAATCGGAAGCCGTTCTGGACAATGCATAAAAAATATCGGAATCCGGAAATTGTCCAGAATTTTTAGCAGGGTAGTCTCACCCTCGTATGCGGGACTATGCGAGGGCAGACGAACCGTTTCCTAGCTGCGTAAGGGAACTACAATGATAACTCCAAACCCAGTTCTAATTTCGGTTCAAAATAATTAAACGCGCAGGGCGTTTTTCCGTAGTGGAAAAAAATTTCTGCGCCAAACTAGGCCGAGTAACGAAACTCAATGACCAAGTGCGCTATTCAACATCCACGGATTTGACGTTCTTTTATTAGTGAATGGCCTGGTTTATCGTAAAAATTTCAATGCCAACCAACTTTAAACAATGGCACTCCAAATTAAAAAAATCATTTTGCGTAGCTTTCGCTATTTTGGTGTAGTTTTTATAACTCCAAAGTACACCACCCAGCTGAAAATTCCTGTACAGGAACCTCGAAGGATCCTCTACATGTTCCTGTACACGAACCTGCACACGAACCTGTATAGGTAATCTTGACGGTTCCCGCGGAGGAATTTGGCGAAGGAAACTGTACATGATCATGCAAGGGAACCTGCTCCGACAAAGGAACCTTTGAATGATCCTGTGCAGGTGCCTTTACAGAAACGTGTATATGATCCTTCACAGAAAGCTTTCAAAGGAACCTTTTGAAGGATCCTGTACAGAAAAACGTATAGGGTCCTTCACAGAAAGCCATTGCGAAAACTGATGACGGTTACAGCTATAAACTTGCCGTCCTTTTATTCCCTTGAAGAACCAACTCACGATCGAGAGAGCCAATCCACCAGCGAACCCTCGTGGATTAGTTTCTATGCAGGTTCATGTACAGGATCCTAAACATGTTCCTGTACATGAACCCATGCCTCAACTGACTCTGTGAAGGAACCTGTACAGGAACATTCAGAGATTAGCTTGTATACACGTTCCTTTGCAGGATCATGCACAGTTTCCTTCGCCAAATTCCTGCACAGGAACCGTCAAGATTACCTGTACAGATTCGTGTGCAGTTTCGTGTACAGGAACATGTGCAAGATCCTCCGAGGTTCCTGTGCAGGACTTTTCAGCTGGGCAAGGTATGAAAGTTAACAAAACATCGGAACTTGGTCCAGAGAGTTTACCGGAGCCTAAATAGGCTCCTAGAGTTGAAGGATTCAATTAAGATAGGGTTAATACATGAACCGGCGACATCTAAATAGTTTTTAGTGGATGGATCGACTGCGAGACGGCCTTCTACCCTGGCGGACCGAACGAACGGAGCGGATACGCTACAGCGTATCCTCATAGTATCCACATCGTATCCTCTCCGTATCATGCAAGAATACGATGTGGATACTATA
>CAKNXH010043708.1:0-12201 GCA_932178445.1 Andricus quercusramuli
AGATATAAACAAGTATGTCGATATATGCTATAAGAAATTCTCAATTTATTGTAATGACAGATTTCATCATTTTTAATTTGATTGAAAGGGTATGCTGAAACTTTAATTCAAATTATATGACTGCAGACACCCCTTAAAAAGACTTAAATGAATAAGATATAAAAGTATTTAATATTAATTTATTGAACGCAACTTTAATATTGAACAAGAAATTGTTATAAACGTCTTATAAACTAGACATCTGACATTATGTCATCCTCATTCTCATGAGGTTTAAAATTGGTTAGACTTGTGTGGAAGGAAGACACCGAATATTTTGCTGACGTTTCTGTTTTGTAAACATAATTCTCAAGAAAATTGTAAAAAAAGAACAATGAATCTGCATACTTTACGTTTGTTACAAAATGCAACTTAAAAAGGAGATCAAACGCAAGCACGGAGCTTGCGTCTGAATCAAGCTGTATGGATTTTCGGTCCCCTTGTATGAAATAGGTGTCTTTTTGTTGGCTCTTCACGCATATTACGTATGGTTGTATACTTCCATTTTTTTCTGCAGTAAATCGCTCTGCGTAGTTTGTGACGCTTGTCCCTTCCTAAAACATTTAAATTTTGTGCATTTAAATAGTTTTAAAGTTTGAAATAAAATATCCTTATATAAATGTGTGCTGCTCGGTGGGTTCCTGTCACCACTACGCAGAGCGTCCTCGGGTTGTGGATAGAGGAACGGCCCGTTAGGCTGAACAGCCCCTTAGGTTAGCTGCGAATACAAGAATAAGCAGCCGCGGACAGCCGATAGGAACCAGTCGTGGGTGTGGTGAGCCCAGCCTAAGATGTTGGCCTAGCACTGGTAGAAAACACGATGACCATGGCTTGGGAGGACCCACCCATTCACGTTCATACGCAATGGGTGGGTCCTGACAGGCCGAGGTGCAGCGTGTATCCACCTAGAAACACTGCCCGAACCAAAACTAAAAATCTTGCAAGGGAAAAATCCTGCTGCCCATTGGACACCGCAGCGATGACACTGCCCGCAAGGGATGTGTGGAATGTTTCTCCTGTATAGGGCCGAAGGGGTATTGATGCCAGTAGGCGCGCTGCCTTGCAGGGGGACGTTAGGATACGAGGATGAAACTGTAATGTGTCTGACGACAAGTTGACATGGTCCTTGTCAGAGTCGGAAAGCTCCCATACTTAGACCTAGGGAGGTATGGGGGTTATCACTCCTGGGACAGTGGACTTACCTACGATCGGAATAGGATCCTAACGTGCGAATTATCTTGAAACTACCATGGCTAACTTGCAAAAACAAAAAACTAGAGTTAAAGATCTAAGGGTGGGAACTCTAAACGCGCGTAGCCTAAGTACTGGCGGATTTAGCGAACTCATTAAGATAGCAAATGATTACAATACTGACTTAATAGCACTCCAGGAAACATGCTGGCCGGGCGATTTCGCGTCAATTTCTAAGGATAACTATACTTTTCACTATGGGGGAGCTAAGGAATGGAGACTGGGGACCGGTTTTCTTATTAATAAACGAATCTCGCAAGCGGTTATCGACATGCAATTCATTAACGATCGGTTATCATACATTGTACTGAAGGGTATTTTCAGCAAACAGGTATTAATCAATGTGCACTGCCCCACCGAGGACAAAGACGAAGACACTAAAGATCTCTTTTACGAAACAATCGAGCAGGTTTTTGACAAGTTCTCAGCTTTCGACGCAAAAATAGTATTGGGAGGTTTCAACGCGAAAATTGGAAAAGAACCGATGTATAGGCCTACAATAGGATCAGAAAGTTTGCATGAGGTCAGTAATGATAATGGAACTAGAGTAATAAACTTTGCAGCTTCAAAGAACCTCGTTGTCAAAAGCACATATTTCAAGCATAAAAATATACATAAGGCCACCTGGAGATCACCAGATGGTAACACTCACAATCAGATTGATCACGTTCTAATTGACAGAAGACGTCATACAAACATTCTCGATATAAGATCGTATAGGGGAGCGGATTTAAATTCAGACCATTTTCTCGTGATAGTAAAAATAAGATCTAGGCTAGCGGTAACTAAGAAAACAAGCCGCACAGAGCCAACAGTTCGTTTCAATATAGATAAGTTCAAAACAGCAACAGAAACATTAAATTATCAAGTTGAGATTTCTAATAGCTTTGATGCTCTCCAAGAACAGAGAGACGATAACAATAATTACGACGAGGACCCGGAAACCCTATGGAGCAATATAAAAAAGGCGGTAAAGACAGCCGCGAAACTTACGATAGGTTTAAAGAAAGTAACAAAAAGCAAACCATGGTATGACGAAGAGTGCAAACTCGGGTTTGAAAAACGTTGGAAGGCCAGACTAAGTAGTTTACAAAATAAGTGCGATCAAACACATAAGAAGTATCTCGAGATTAGTAAAAGTACAAATAGGCTCTATAGATCCAAGAAAAGGGAGTGGGAAAAGAATAAAATACTAGCAATAGAAACGCATAATAAACAGAATAACCCGCGCGAGATGTACAGGGGAATAAATTTTATAAGGAAAGGCTTTCAAAGTAGAACGGAAGTAATGAGGGACGAAAATGGCAATCTAGTAGCCGATGCGGCAGAGAGACTGAATTTATGGAAAGAATATTTCGATAAACTATTAAATGTACGCGAAGCCCCCGTTGAAGGTAATCTCGGTGAAGTCCACACTGCTGATCTATTAATTGATGATCCTGCTGATATAGAAATAGAAATGGCCATAAAGAAGTTGAAAAATAACAAAGCCGCGGGCATCGATGACCTACCGGCTGAACTGATAAAAAATGGAGGCCCTTGCCTCAAAAGAAAAATTTGTAAATTAATACGCACAGTTTGGAAAACAGAACGCATTCCAGAGGAATGGAATGACTCTATTGTTATTCCTATCTTTAAAAAAGGCGATAAAATGAACTGTAACAATTATCGGGGAATTTCACTTGTGTCGTCGTGTTATCAGATCCTGTCCAATGTAATCTTAGGTAGGCTAACTCCTCTCGCCGAGGAAATCATTGGGGATTACCAGTGTGGATTCCGCCGAAACCGATCTACAAGCGATCAAATGTTCACAATTAGACAACTGCTAGAAAAAAAATGGGAATTTAATGAAGCAGTGCATCAGCTATTTATCGATTTTAAAAAAGCTTACGACTCTATTATACGCGCGCGAATGTACTGGATCCTGGAGTTCTTGGGCGTGCCAAGAAAATTGGTTAGACGTATCGAAATTTGCTTAAGCTGCAGTAGGGGAAGAGTACGCGTAAACGGAAGGTTATCTGAAGAGTTTTCGATCCGCGATGGTCTGAAACAGGGCGATGCACTTTCGTGCGTCCTTTTTAACTTAGTTTTAGAATACGTGGTTACGCAAGTGCAGGCGAATCCGACCGGTGCTACCCTCAATGGGGTAATACAAATTCTTGGATATGCGGATGATCTCGACATACTAGGGGATGATAAAGAAACGGTAGCAAAAAATGCAGAAATCTTGATCACAAAAGCCAAAGATATTGACTTGGAGGTTAGCGAAACGAAAACAAAATATATGACCGTCGTCAGATCTGAACAAAGTAATCAAGACGGGGATCTAACAGCCGGAAATATGAAATTCGAAAGGGTTAGCGAGTTTAAATATCTCGGGTCAATTATAACTAGCGAAAATAAGATTAAAACGGAAATCAACGCGCGATTGCACGCTGGCAATGGGTGCTATTATGCAGCAAACACACTATTAAAATCGCGATTGCTATCTAGAAACATCAAAGTAAGAATCTACAAAACAATAATAATGCCGGTCGTCATGTACGGATGCGAAACGTGGGCGCTGACGAAAGGAGAGGAGAATAGGTTTAGAGTTTTTGAGAATAAAGTACTTAGAAAAATCTATGGTCCAAAAAGGGACGAAGAGACCGGCGAATGGAGAAAACTGCATAATGATGAGCTGCATGCTCTCTACGGGTCAGCAAATATTAATAGAGTAATGAAAGCGCGTAAACTAAGATGGGCGGGGCATGTAGCAAGAATTGGAAATGAAAGAACAGTGGCGCAAGTTCTAAGAGGGAGACCGATTGGTAAGAGACCCTTAGGCAGACCGAGAAACAGATGGGAGAAAAATGTAAGGGATGATTTAAAAGAACTAGGACATGATTACTTAAACTGGATGGAGGATGCACAGGATAGAGATGTGTGGCGGTCTCGGGTTAGTGAGGCAATGAACTTTCGAGTTCGAACTGCTAATCTATAATAATAATAATAATATAAATGTGTGAAGGTTTTAGATTTTTTCAAAGGATTCTTACTGGGACATATTGAATCAATTCAGGATTAGGAAAGATTTCTCTTCATTGAGAAGGGTTTTCTTTAGTAGAACAAACTCGCTCATCAAGTGTACCAGTTTTAGCCTTTTTTTCCTTTTCCTGACTCGCTAGCTTTTCGTTTTTTCGTAAAATTCGGAATTGGTAGCAAGGCATCTAATAAAGCTAAGGCTTTCCAGTTGTCTGAAATATTGA
This sequence comes from Andricus quercusramuli, assembly GCA_932178445.1. Taxonomy (NCBI): domain Eukaryota; kingdom Metazoa; phylum Arthropoda; class Insecta; order Hymenoptera; family Cynipidae; genus Andricus; species Andricus quercusramuli. The sequence goes on from CAKNXH010043708.1 coordinate 4,539, forward strand.
AGATGTTAGAATTAAATAAATAATGAGGAGATAGATGTATTGAAAACGTTGGGTAAAATACTTCTTTAGCTGAGTAGAGAACAGTACAACCATTCTTAACAGAAACTAATTACTGACCATCTTTAATAAAAGCTGCTTTACGAAAGATGTCTGGCTTTTTTTCACGAGAGTAGACAAGAATCATTGGAGTATATATTGACGGGAACTTCGACAAAAGGTTGTTTATTTCGGCGTTGAATGAAACTTGAAACTCTTCTTCAATCTTTTTCGGGAAAAAATAAATAATGATATTTGAGAACACAATATTATAAAATAATTGATCAATTCTTAATCATATAAGAAGATAAATATATAAGAGTATGTCGGTCGTTTGTACAAAATTGTTAGTTTTTAGTCCAAATAAATTTTGAAGTCATTTCGGGTGAACATTAAAAGTTTGAGATGATTTGTTTTCAAATGTTACACATTCTTTTGGATTAAATTCAATGTTGTTTACCGAAAAATGCCTACATTAATATTTTTATCAGTTTAGAAACGACCTTTATAGCTGAAGGCAATATTTTATTTTCCTTTTATTAGGAAAAGTTTGTTTTATAGTTATTTACCAGTTCATCATGGAAGTCAAAAAGTCTTGGATATTTATCTGTAATTGCAAAGATAGCAGGCTTTTCGCTATTAATCCAGTGACGTCTATCTGCGAAAGTTTCCATTAAACAGTCCGATATCGCTTGCCTCTTTTCTGGTCGAGGCATCGCTAACTGCATCCAAGTTATCTGTAAAGAAATTCGCTTTCTGGGGTAGAGTGTGGTCGTCGGTATTTCGGACAATACCTTCAGTGAAGTTCGATGATGGCTTATTTTTAGATTCTGTAAGCCCATAGTTAAATGCTGAAATTCGATTATTTAAAAATTGGACAGTGAAGAAATGGTCTATAAATGCAAACTGATGAATAACTAACTTTAATATCATCGGCACTATACCAGCCAGAAGATCATGCATCGGATCAAAAATGTGATTTCTAGAAATATGGAAATATTTCGATTTATTTAAAGGGCTTCAGTCATAATTGCGCGTGTTCTGTTCCTTCCGTTTTTAATTGCAAGTAAATCTCCAATAAATGCTTCTTCAGTTCTAGCTTCTTTTGGCGGCAGATCTCCTGCAAGAAGCTCTTCTTGCGTAATACGGCACATCCGGTAAAAAGTTTAGCAGAGGGCGCAAGAAGTCCATATACTTGATGAACTGCCAGTCCGTCTCCACCGAATTCTGCAATGGTACCTCGAAGAATGAAAGTTTCGCTTTCCAATTTGATTTCAACGCCTTCATCAGACTCCAATCTTTTCAGATCACGGACCCGAGATCTAAAGAGTACCACCGTACCTGACTTGGCCTAGCGACCCTTTTCTATTGTGCGGTGCTCCGCCTCGAGGGAGCTCGAACTCGAAGCTGGACTAAGCGCTGTGGTGCTCAACCGGAGGCTACTGTGTTTGTACGCGCGAGGGCACCTTTAAAATTTAAATGACTCTGTTCGCACCTCTATTTGCACCGGAGGCTACTGACTGTGTACGTTGCGGTGGTAATGCAAAGTACGTAACGTTATCGTTGGCTAACTGTAATTGCGAAGTAACGTACGTTAGATAAACGAATAATTAAATAAATAATTAAATGATGAATAATTGAATGAATAAATGAATGAATAATTAAATAATTAAATGAATGAATAATTAAATAGATAAATGATCAATTAATTAAATAAATAATTGAATAACTAATTGAATGAATAAATGAATAATTAAATGAATAATTAAAATAATAATTGAATGAATAAATAAATTATGGTACCTTTGAAATTTATATAAGGCGCGTTTTCTGTACGTGGTAATCCCCAGTAGGCCTAGTCCACTTGTCAATTAAGCATGCGTTGTTTTTCCTTATTTTTATCATTTTATTTTATGGAGGAGCATGCATGGTTCAGTTGAAGAACTTTTTATAGATTTTACTAAAGCTTTTTTCAATTTTTACCCACATTGAATGTTGCATGTGAGGTGCATTTTGCATGATGAATGACTTAATTAATAAAGAAATTAATAAATAAATAAAATAAAATGATAAAAGTAAGAAAAAACAACGCATGCTTAATTGACAAGTGGACTAGGCCTACTCGGGATCACCACGTAAAAAAACGCGGCTCATCTAAGTTTTAAAGGTACCATAATTTATTTATTCATTCAATTATTTATTTAATCATTTATTTAATTATTTATTTATGCATTCAATTAGTTATTCAATTATTTATTTAATTAATTGATTATCTATCTATTTAGTTATTCGATCATTTAATTATTTAATTATTCATTCATTTATTCATTCAATTATTCATCATTTAATCATTTATTTAATTATTCATTTGATTATTCATTTATTTATCTAACGTACGTCACTTCGCAATTACAGTTAGCCAACGATAACGTTACGTGCTTTGCATTACCACCGTAACGTACACAGTCAGTAGCCTCCGGTGGAAATATAGGTGGGAACAGAGCCATTTAAATTTTAAAGGTACCCTCGCGCGTACATACACAGTAGCCTCCAGTTGAGCACCACAGCGCTTAGTCCAGCTTCGAGTTCGAGCTCCCTCGAGGCGGAGCACCGCACAATAGAAAAGGGTCGCTAGGCCTAGTCAGGTACGATGGTACCCTGAGATGCGTTTAACCCCTTCCAAGTTTAGAATTCATATGAGCCGGCATGTTTTGAACTCTAAATAATATAACACCAACTTCGTGTATCACGGTTTTGGACCCGAGGGGATTAACAACTTCTACTTCGTCGTAATAAAATTCAAGTCTTATGGCGTGCTTGTGTCATTGAAGAAACTCATTTTCTCTATAATTTATTCCATCGACGAATGAAGCTAAAACACCTTCCTGATCTGATCCTCTCTGACAAAATGACATTTTTTACATAATTCTTTCGCATGATCAAAGTAAATACGTCGATTATTGAAACGTATTGAAATGTCTCCGGGACAAAGTCTGATACGAAAGTTCCAGATTTCCTATCAAGGGCAGTAGCTTCCCTATCCCCGAAGGGTATTTCTTCTTCCTCTACATAATTATAATATTTCTTCAGAATATTAATTTGCTGGTCAACTGATTGCAAGCCATCAAATGTATTATTCAACTTAAAGTTCTGTAATAACTCTTGACTCGCTTCAGTTTAGAGCATGTCCTTATCACGTAGAAAATTTGTGACTCTACATTTCAAAAAATCAACTGTGCTTGATAGGAGTTGTTCACTTTCATCCAGGAAGTCAGCTAAAGTTGCTCCTGTCATCGAAGGTTTTGATTGGAATCTGCAGATCATACGCGCAATCGATGAACGTAAAAAAACATCAAATTTAATTTTCTCATTATTATGATCAGCATCAGTCTCTTTTCGCTGTTCATGATCATGAGTATTATTATCAGCAGCATCGAGCTCATGTCTCTGCTGTTGATCCTGAATATGGTCCACATCCTGAAACTCGTCCCCAGGTTCAACATTCTCTTCCAATTCCCCATCAATTTCTTCAGCATTATCAGGTATAATTTGTAAACGAACCCTCTGAATGTGCTTTCGCAGTGAATCAAATAGTGAAAACCATCTGTAGCATTCTTCTTGAGCACACTGAAACCCTCTGTGACCATATCCTCGATTCACTGTCAAGCCATGAATATATTGAAGATGACGAGTAAGTCCATCAACATCACCATTCACGTATTGCCTACATTCAAAACATCTTACACGTTCCATTCCAAATCAGAACTGCTCTTAGCAAACAATTAATGTGCTTGAAAAGTAGGATCGTATTACGAATTTGAATAATAATAAATTCGACAAAATAGTACACCTATAAATTTAATTTACGATTCCAGTTCTTTTAAAATCTCTTCGTATGAATTTAGCAGTGGCATTTTGTGAAGCTTCTGTAAAAATCTATAAATAGAAATAAAACTTAAAAAAAAGTATAATATGAAATATTTATATTATTATCAGTATTCATACATTATTATATTCGAAATTACAGTTTTGTTTTTAAAATCTTTAATTAATTAATATTCACTTAAATTTATATAAACCACTAGAATCGTTTTGCTATAAAAAATGTTAAGTTTCAAATCATTTTAATTTTTCAAGTCTTCCAGAATGTATTTTAAACTTTGTTTATAATATTTTGAAAAGATTGCTTCTTAATCAACTTCATAGAAATGTTTACAGGAGACGAAATTAAAATTTTGGACAAATGACACAAGCTATGAAAAAAATGAACAGAAAAAAGTTGCTCTTCCAAAAAATAGTGAAAAATCATCACAATTTGTCATCAATAATTTTTTGATAGGACCCGTAGCTTTTGATTGAATCGTAAAAAATAACAATCAAAATAAAAAAATTAAATTTTTTGATAAACGGCACAAGGCACGAAAAAAATTTAATAGACAGAAGTTTTTCACCCAAAAAGGATCTAGAAATTTGTTATTAATCATTTTTAAACAGGACGAGTACTTTTTCTTCTAATTGTAAAAAATAAGATTGAAAATTAGAAAATTAAATTTTTGGAAAAACGACACAAGAGACGAAAGAAAGGTGATGAGAAAAGTTGATTAGCTGAAAAATATCTACAAATTGGTTTTACTCTCTTGTTATAAAAATATATTAAAAATAAAAAAATTAACTTTTTCAAAAAAAGGCATAAGCTACAATAACATTTTATTTAAGAACATTTTTAACCTCTTTTATATCTACAAATTTTCTGAAAACCACCTTACACTAGGATGCGCATTTTTATTTTGAATCGTAAAATATATAATTGAAAATAAACGAATTAAATTTATGGAGCAGCGAAACAAGTTTCAATAAAATGTTTGATAACAATTTCTTTTTTTTCAATAGGATGCGCACTTTTTCAAATAATAAAAATAAGACAATAAAAATACTTTTGTTTTAATTCCAAAGCACATTATGAATTGTAATAACATGAATTTATTGAAATGCTAGATTTTTCTGGGTAGCTGAGAATAAAAATTAGTGAGAAATGAGGAGCAAGTATTAAAGTAATCATGAAAAATAAAATTTGTACATTATTTTGCAATATCTGAATAAGCAATCTTAGGCCGAGGTGCATAAATGAATATAATATACATTTTATATAATAGTATTGAATATAATGTATAAAAGTTCACATTTTGGACAAAATCGAGTGCGAAGCACGAGATACGTGATGAGAATGTGCTCGTTAAAGCCGAAGAAGCTTTAACAAAGGAGAATTCACAATCACCAAATTACAGTTGTCGATGCCTTGATCTTTAATTTTAAAAGGCCTGTGCCCAAATGTGGTGGAAATCCAAAGACCGAGCGCCAAGCGCGGGATAAATATATTATCGAGCGCGAAGCGTGAAAACCGACAGTCGCGCGCATTAGGAGCGCTCAGACTTGCGAGCGAAGCGAGCCGCGCGCTGTAAGATTGTGCTCGCACAGCGGGCAGTTTTTTTATTTTTGAATTAACGAGTGGAAATGAAAACTGAAAATTTTGAAAATAAAGAAATTTTGAATTTCACACTTTTTTGCATTTTTTAGTTGCTTATAAAGATAAAAGAATTACAAAAAATATTTGCATTCAAATTAAATGCTTATATATCTTACAAACTCACCCTTAAATATTTGAGTAACTTGTGAATCAATTTTATAAGTTACTTCTAGTTCTGTGCATAACTGATCTACAGTTAATTCAGCAACGAATTCCATATTGGACAATGATCTGAAAGTAAAGTCACTTAACAATCAAACTCTAACAAGAAAATATTGAGAAAAATAGTCAGCGTGATTTTTCTTATAAAAATTTCATGCATCATTTGAAATTAGAAAGTAAATGCTATGATCAAGAGTTATTTTTTTTCATTTCTATTTGAGTCGACATATGAACCTGTCAACAATAACTTCTTGCAACTGTATAATTATTACCTGCGACAAAGCCAAAAAAATTAGTCACAACCGTGCACTACAAATTGTGGATTCTAGATATTGGAACTCTGATAATATAAACGACAAAAAATATTTGAGGTGTTAATGGGAAAATAAAATTTGTGGTTATGTTCCAAAAAGAAAACAAGTTTTTCTGAATTAAATTTTGTTTATACATACCTTTGATACGACCAAACGTAGAATCGGTTTCTAATTAAATATTACTTCATTAACTGAGCACTTTAAGCACTAAAAACAGTGAAAAAAAATGTATAAAAGCGTAGATAAGTGCAAAAGACGATTCGCTTCGAAAGGCTTCATGAACCAAATGACGTCCCTCGTCAAAAGAAAGACCAACCTCGGATCACAGTATAGGCAGGTATATTCTTTTCCCGGCAGTTTGAACCCCTAATATCCCATCATTATTAGGCTCATCACGAGTCATAGATTTTAAAGGTGGCGCTCTTTCTTGTAAGTTTCAACAGAAAGAGATGACGAGATGGAGGGAGGGACAGAGTTCCATAAATATAACGGCAACTGGTTGATGCCTTCTAGATCTCGTAAATAATAATAAATCATCCCAGGTTCTTTGGGACTTTTAGGTATAGCTAGTCTGTTGATACAGACAGCTATCTTTATTTAACAGAGAGAGTGGTGTCTATTTCAATGCCTTAAAATTGATGCAGGTATATGCTGAAAGGTAAAAGACCAGAAAAAGACCAAACGTGGTTTGAAACTGGTCTTAATGTGATCTAAAGTTGGTCTTTCTTTTCACGAGCGAGTGTTTGGCACTTGATAGGGTTACCATTCGTTCACAATACAAAATGACACCTGAAAATTTTCTAACCTTACCTTAACTTACTAGCATAGTAAAGGCGGGTTGTTGAATGTTCAATAGAATTATTTTATTTCATTTGGGCCTACGCGTAGGTTCCCCGTAACTATACAGCTGTATCTACATGAACGCACGCTCGGCGTAAAACACCGACTCCGTCTCTTTCTATCTGGCGTTTTACTTGCGAAAGAAAGAGACGGAGTCGGCGTTTTACGCTGAGTGCCCGCTGACATAGTCCCATGGTGGTAAATTTTAAATCTTACCTATTTTGAAAAACTCGGCGGTAAAGGAGGACATGTCCTCCCTAAAGAGGACATATGGTAACCCTAGCACTTGATTTAAAAAAATAATAAGTACACTTAATTGTAATGCGTAGAGGCTATGCCGCTTCACTAATTACATTACTAAGAGCTTACTGATGTACTCCAGTGGACTGATTACTGAATTGATTAGTGAAAAGTCTCAAATCACTGATTCATCAGTGAGGTGCTCCATCACTTATTAAATCAGTGAAATTTCCACTGATTCAGATTTAGAGAGAAGTATTCGTTGCGAGTAATTGTCCTTGTGATTGGTGCTCTCGGAGCACTTCGTAACCTCAAAGAGATACCCGCGTGCCAAAAATATGCCAAGGCACTTGCGGGATGGATGCAGAAATGGGTCATCCTTGGGTAGCTTCGTGTCCTCAAGACACACGAGGCTTTCTCCTGCCAGTCGTTGTGATTTTGTCGTGACCTGTGACAACCCATCTCAAGGTTGTGAGACGTGGCCATAGGTGTGATTCACTGCGGTTCTACTGGGGGCTATTGACATTTTTTAGATGGCGGTTGCTCT
>CAKNXH010043729.1:0-12217 GCA_932178445.1 Andricus quercusramuli
CCCTCTACTACTAATTTCTGCTATCCCAACCCTATCGACCTTACCAATACTCAAATTACTTCCATAATTTCTGATTTTCGCAAAATCCTCGACTCTTATGAGGCAGCACTTGTTTCCCGGGTTCCTGCAACCTCAGTCACCCCTACTAATGGCCCCGAAGCCATGGATACCCTTCAGTCCCAACTTGATTTCGATTTCTCGCCCGAAGACCCTTCCAACTTCAAAACGGTAAAATCTAAGCGCATCAAACGCAAACGAACTATTAGTCCTGCTAAATCGGCTAGACCTGTACAATCCGACGACGAATCCATCTTCTCCAGCTCTTCCGATGACGATGAATCCGTGTGCAAGGAACGGAGTCCTTCTCCTATTCGTATTATTCGAAAAGAACTTTGGCCGAAAATTCATTCAGCTCTCACTAAAGCTGACATTCCGATTCGTTCTGCCAAAAATACCACCGATGCTATAATTGTCTATCCTCAAACCGTTGATGCTTTTTGCGAGATTACCCTCAAACATGATAAGCACAAGATCATTGATGAACTTCGGACAAAAATTCCGTCCGAAAATCTAATATTATTCCCCAGTGCCGACGTTGCCTCAAATTCTTTCCCACGGCAAATTACTGCCATGCCTCTTGGGCTTGCGCCTTTTGCGCACGCAGCCATGCCACGACCTCCTGCCCCGTCAGAAACCAAAAGGATGCCTCTCCATCTTGTCTCAATTGTAAAGGCCCTCACTGGGCCACCTACCGCGGATGTCCTAAAGTTCCCCAAAAACCTGGCTCCAAGTCGAACCCAAGCCGCCAACATCCTAAACCCAAACCTTCTGCAAACCCTGCTCCCCTTCCTAAACCCCGTAGCGCTTCCAATCCCGTTCGCCCCCAACGCTCCTTCGCTAACGTAGTCTCAGCTCGTCCTCTATCTCAAGTCCAAAACCAGACTCAATCCTCTTCTAACACCGATCTCCTGCAAAATCCGCAACTGCAGCAGATTTTTCGTGACTTCCTCTCCACCTTCGCAGCTGCCCTCCAGCTCCCAAGCGCCGGACGCGCTTAAAGATAAATTAACCATCCTCACTTGGAATGCAAACAGTATCCCTCCACCCAAACGTCTAGAACTAATTCTACTTCTCAACGATAAATCCATCGATGTCGCCTGCATTACCGAGACTCATCTAAATTCTACGAATTCCTGATTGTTCCGTCTACAGAAAAGACCGTTCCTCCGCCAAAGGCGGTGGTGTGGCGCTTCTAGTTCGTAACACTCCCCTCTACTCAGCCATCAACACCAACTATTCTCCTTGCGAAGTAATTGGAGTTGAAATCCATCTTGTTTTTGGTCCTCTTTGCATTCTCTCACTTTACTCCCCTCCAGATAACAATGACATCTCTGAAATACCTTACCTCTTCAACACTAATATCCCAACTTTGGTTGCTGGCGATTTTAACGCCAAACACAAGGCTTGGGGCTGTCTTAAAAATAACACGAAGGGTAACGCTCTCCTCAGAACCACGATTAGCCATAATCTAACCATTGAGGCCCCCTCAGAACCCACCCACTTTCCCAGCTCTTCTAAGCACCTACCTGACATCCTCGACATCTTTTTAACAAAGAATATCTCCATCGACAAGGACCCATGGACTCTTTCTGAACTAAGTTCCGACCACAACCCAGTACTTCTAGAGTTGTCGGGTGCCCCCCAGCTCTCTCCTCCCACTGAATCAAAAATCGATTATCTCTATCTCAAATATATTCTCGAAACTTCCACCCTCAAATGCTGCCAAATCCAATCTACTTCTGACCTGGATGCAGCTGTTGCAGCCCTCACTAATGATATCCAAAACTCGGTCCAGCTTGCCACCTCAATCAACCCCACATCTGCACGCAAAACCGAACTCTCATACGCCACCCGTCTTCTTATTCGCAAGAAAAACCAAGCCCGCAAACATTGGCAGTCCTACCGTAATCCTAAACATCGCCATTGTCTAAACTCTCTTCAAAGAAAATTAAAAACCATCCTCCAACCCATCGATAAGTCTTCCTTCGACTCCTACATAGCCGAAGCCGAATTAAATCCCACAAGATGTTGGAAAGTCATAAAATCCCTGCGTAACAGAAAATCCCACCTTCCCTCTCTTGTCAAAGACGGTCAATCTTTCTCTCTGGATGAGGAAAAAGCGAACATTTTCGCAAATTCTCTCAAAGATCAGTGTTGTCCCTTTCCTAGCCTCGACAAATTTGCGCACTTTCATGACCATGTCTCAAAGACTGCTCAAAACTTCACAGTTACAGACACAGATTTCATACCCACCTCTCCTAAAGAAGTCTCCGACACAATCCGCTCTCTGAGAAACCGTAAAGCTCCCGGAAATGATACCATCAGCAACAATGTATTGAAAATTCTCCCCCGCAAACACATCGTGGCCATTTGCAACATTGTTAACGCTATGATGCGACTACAATACTTTCCCCCAGCCTGGAATGAGGCTATTGTAATATTTCTTCCAAAACCGGGTAAAACTCCCAGCTCAGCATCCAGCTATCGACCTATCAGTCTACTCTGCACTCTCAGCAAACTAACGGAAAACATCATTCTCACTCGTTTTGATGACTTTGTCTCGCAAAATAACTTTCTTCCTGACTTCCAGCACGGTTTTCGCAAGCGTCATGGAACAGCCCATCAACTTCTCCGTGTCTCCGAATACATTGCCGAAAATCTTAACAAGGGTAGGCACACATCCATGCTTCTTTTAGACTGCAAACAAGCCTTCGATAGAGTCTGGCACGACGGTCTCATCTATAAACTCATCAAGCTAAATTTTCCTCAATATCTTATCGGTCTAATCAAATCCTTCCTCTCAAACAGGAGCTTTAGAGCTCGCGTTGGAAAATTCTTTACGGACCCTCAACTTATCACCTCCGGTGTCCCTCAGGGCTCCAAACTCTCACCCTCTCTCTTCAACTTGTTTTGTTACGACATCCCTGTTGATGAAAAAATTCTCACAGTACAATACGCTGATGATATTGGCTTTCTTCAAACCTCCAAGGTCATCAGTCATTGCTCCTCTCGCTTAAACAGATTCACTCCAATCGTTCTCGACTGGTACTATAGATGGAGATTTGAAATCAACAATTCCAAATCTGAAGCTATATTTTCTCCCGCCGCCGACGCACACCTCCCAAGCTCTTTGTAAACTCTTTTCCCATTGAATGGAGTACCTCTGCAAAATATCTCGGCGTCATCTTTGACAAGAGACTCACTTGGTCCAAACACATCCAGGCCAGCCGCAACAAGGCCAATGGAGCCTTTACCTTACTAAAACCATTCTTCAATAACCCCACAGTTTCGCGAGCCACCAAAGCTCGGGCCTTCAACACCATAATAAGAAGCATCTGCACCTACGCAATTCCTATCTGGGGCTCTGCCGCCCCAAATCCTCTTTCAAAACTTGAAGGTACCTACATGCGCCTTCTCCGCTCCGCCTTAAATATTCCCTGGTTCATTCGCAATGAACAAATCCTCGCGGAAACCAAGCTTCCTTCTATCACCGATGAAGCTCACTCATATGCTGCAAACCTACGTTCTTCAGTGGCCAACCACCCAAATCCCAGCATCAATTCACTCGCAAATTATGTGAGGAAAACTTCCGACCGCTTTAGAAGGCCTTGCCTTCTCATTTCGCCGCACTAATTTAATTGAATCCATCTCTATTTTTATTCCATGTTTCGCTTCAAGCGCGAGTGTCCTTGCAGTCTAAAAACTGTCTCGGTCCACCAAATTCGATGTTCCTTCTTTTCTTTTACTGGGTTCATAACCTTCAGGGTTGGTAACCTAACGGGGAGGGGTTTTTAGTCGGTAGGCGCACCGGGCGAATCCGACACTACGCATCTTCCATGGGTGTCTTTTGAAGATTGCCCCTCCTCGTCCCCTTCAAACAAAAAAAAAACAAACAAAAAAACATCAATCTTCAACACACACACGCACCAACACACACACAATGGGCCTAACAGCTCCCACTTCCGCCACCACCGAGGTGTCACAACCCCCCTCTGTGCAGACACCGTCAACATCCTCCCTCTGTTTACCGCACTCTGACAACCTTTCCGACGCTCAACTCACTGCAGCCATTTTCGAAATTCGCAAAATTCTAAAATCGTATGAAGCCGCTCTTCTCTCCCGGGCGACGCCACCTTTAAACGAAAAACCTGATGACACCAACATGGACTTCTCCTTTGACTCTCCCCTTGACAAAGAACAAACCGACGACGGCTTTAAAACCATAAAATCTAGACGATCCAAACGCAAACGAACCTCTAGTCCCACTGAAATTCCTACCTCGTCGCTCTCCGACGAAGATGACTCTTTCCTCTCTATTTCTTCTGATGAAGAGGATTCTGTTCCCAAGGAGCGTAGCCCTCCACCTATCCGTATCCTCCGCAAGGATATGTGGCCTAAGATCCACCAAGCTCTACTTAAAGCCGATATCCCCATCCGGTCGGCAAAGAACACCTCTGACGCCGTTCTAGTTTATCCCCAGACCGTCGACGCTTTCCGTGCCATTACTGCTAAATTGGAAAAGCACAAAATGGCTTCCTCCACCAATCAACTCCCTCAGGATAGGGACCTTATCGTAGTTATCAGGGGTGTCAACGAATCCCTTTCCGACGAAGCCATTTTTAATGAACTTCAAATGAAAATCCCTTCCGTCAAGAGCATTCATCGAATGAAAAAAGGCGACAGAATCTGGCCCCTAGTCGAAGTGCATCTTGACCCTACTGCTTCCACAGCAAAGTCCATTTTTGAAGTTAAAACCTTAGCCGGTCTCAGCGTAAAGGTCGAAGCCAAGCGCAAATCGTCCATGATTCCCCAGTGTCTGCGATGCCTTAAATTCTTTCACACGGCAAATTACTGCCACGCGCCTTGGTCTTGTGCCTTCTGTGCTCGTAGCCATGCCACCACCTCCTGCACTTTCAAAAATCAAAAGGACACTACCCCTTCCTGCTTCAACTGTAAAGGAGCATATCGTGCCACATTTCGTGGTTGCCCTAAGGTTCCCCGAAAGCCAGAGTCCAAATCCCAACGTAAACAACAACGTTCAACAACACAAGCACAACCTATCTCAAGGTCTGCTAACTTTTCCAAACCGCCTAGTCAACCTTCTGTGAGCCCCTCAAACCAAACCAGGCCACAAAACACCTCCAACCTTGCTAAACCTCAGCGTTCCTACGCCAGCACTGTTTCTTTCGGCTCACAACCGAAAATTCAAACCCAAAACCAAACCCACACGTTACCCAGCCCGGACCCGTTACAAAATCCGCAACTCCAACAGCTTTTTCGTGAATTCCTCACCGTCTTCGCAACTGCCTTCCAACTCTCAACCACTGGACACGCATAAGAACAAACTCACACTACTCACCTGGAACGCTAACAGTATTTCTGCCTCCAAAAGAGTTGAACTAACTCTGTTTCTTGAAGAAAATGCCATTGACGTTGCTTGCTTAACCGAGACCCACCTAAAGCCGGAAAATAAACTCTACTTTCCAAATTTCTCGGTATATAGGAAAGACCGCACATCATCAAAAGGTGGAGGTGTGGCAATTCTTGTTATTACCTCCCTCCAACACAAACCCTTCAGCACTGATTCATCCCTCTGTGAAGTAACAGGTGTCGAAATTCTTCTTGAATCTGGTCCACTTCGCATTCTATCTCTTTACTCTCCTCCACACATTAATAATATCTCAAAAATACCGGAACTCTTCAACTCCGAAACTCCCACCATAATCGTTGGCGACCTAAACGCGAAAAACAAAGCCTGGGGTTGCCTCAAAAACAACACCAAAGGCAAAACTCTCCTGCGAACTCTCATTCGACACAACTTAACCATTGAAGCACCCACTGTACCCACCCACTTCCCTAGTTCTTCAAAACAACAACCTGACATTCTTGATGTCTTCCTAACTAAAAATATAATTATCAACAAAGATGCCTGGTCTCTCCCGAAGCTGAGCTCAAACCACAACCCCGTATTCCTGGAGTTGACAGGTAACCCTGAGCTCTCACCACCTAAAAAGTCTAAAATTGACTATCTCCACCTTAAATACATTCTTGAAACTTCCCCCTTCAAATCCCCCCAGACCCAGTCAACTGCGGAAATTGACGCAGCAGTCGAAGCCCTGACAAAAGACATCCAAAATTCTGTCAAACTAGCTACCACTACCAACATCGTTCCTCCACCCAAACTCAAACTTTCTTCTGCTATCCGACATCTTGTCTTCAAGAAAAATCAAACCAGAAAACTCTGACAAACTTTCCGAAACCCCAAAAATCGTCACCGTTTGAACGCCCTACAAAAAGAACTAACATCCGCTCTTCAGACCCCCAACAATTCATCTTTCGAGGCCTATATTGCTGAAGCTGAACAAAATCCTAAAAGGTGCTGGAAAGTGATAAAATCTCTTCGCAACCGGAAATCTCACCTCCCATCTCTTGTCAAAAACGACCAAACCTTCTCCCTTGATGAGGACAAAACGAATATTTTTGCAGACTCCTTAAAAAATCAATATTCCCCCTTCCCTAGCCTCGACAAATTCACGTCCTTTCACGACCACATCTCTAAGACTGCACATGACTTCACTGTGACAGACAAAGACTTCCTTCCTACCTCTCCTAAAGAAATCATCGACACAATCCGCTCCCTCCGGAACAGAAAAGCCCCCGGTATTGACACTATCAGTAACGGAGTCCTAAAAATCCTTCCTCGCAAACATCTTGTAGCTATTTGCACTATTATTAACGCAATGATGCGGTTTCATTACTTTCCTTCTGCCTGGAAGGAGGCCATAGTTATCTTTCTTCCTAAACCCGGCAAACCTCTCAGCTCAGCTTCTAGCTTTCGCCCCATCAGCCTACTCTGTTCTCTTAGCAAAGTAGCTGAAAGCATCATTTTCACTCGTTTCGACGACTTTGTTTCACGAAACAATATCCTACCTGACTTCCAGCACGGGTTCCGCAAACGTCATGGAACAGCACATCAACTTCTTCGTGTTTCTGAATACATTGCCGATAATCTCAACAAAGGTAGACACACGTCCATGCTTCTTCTGGACTGTAAACAAGCTTTTAACAGAGTTTGGCACGACGGTCTTATCTTTAAACTCATTCATTTAAAATTTCCTCACTACCTTATCGGATTAATTAAATCCTACCTAACCAACAGAAGTATTAGAGCTCGCGTTGGAAAATCCTTATCTGAATCTCAAACTATCACTTCCGGTGTCCCTCAAGGCTCAAAACTCTCTCCCTCTCTCTTCAACGTCCACTGTTATGACATTCCTGTCGACGAAAAAGTTCTCACAGCTCAATACGCTGATGATGTTGCTTTTCTTCATTCTTCTAAGGTTATCAAACAACGTTCCTCTCGTTTAAACAGATTTACTCCAATTGTTCTCGATTGGTACTCCAGATGGAGATTTGAGATTAACAAAACTAAATCTGAAGCAGTCTTCTTTTCTCGCCGCGTTCGCACGCCTCCTAAACTCCTCGTCAACTCTCTTCCGATCGAATGGAGCAATTCTGCAAAATACCTAGGCGTCATTTTTGACAAGAGACTCACCTGGCCCCAACAAATAACCGCTACCCGCAATAAAGCCTTTGGAGCTTTTACAGCGCTCAAACCTTCCTTTAATAATTATACCGTATCCCAGGCCACCAAAGCACGTGCCTTTAACGCAATAATTAGAAGAATTTGTACTTACGCGATTCCTATCTGGGGATCTGCATCCCCAAACCGCCTGTCTAAGCTCCAAGGGACTTATATGCGCCTCCTTCGCTCCTCATTGAATATTCCCTGGTGCATCCGCAACACACAAATCCTTGCAGAATCCAAACTTCCTTCCATTTCATTAGCTGCTCAAGCATACGCCGCAAACCTTCGTCTTTCAGTGCAAAGTCACCCAAACCCCAGCATCAACTCACTCGCAAATTACGTGAGTAAAACTTCTGACCGGTTCAGAAGGCCGTGTCTTCTCGTCTCATCGCAATCTTAACCATCTTTTCTTTCTCCGTGTTTCGCTTCTAGCGCGAGAGTCCTTGCTGTTCAATTGTCTTGGACCACCATTCTCCACTCTTCTCATCTTTGGTTTATAACCTCAAGGTTGGTAACCAGCGAGGAGGGGTTTTAGTCGGTAGGCGCACTTTGCGAATCCGACACTACCCTTCAGTGGGTGTCTTTTGAAGATTCCCCCTCCTCGACCTTTTCAAAGAAAAAAAAAAAAACATCAATCTTCAGTCTGCCTCTCGACTTCCTCGAGAGCGCACGTCCAATCCTCGCTCTCTCTCTAAGCCTCGCCTAGGGTAAAGTGAAGGGAATAAATCGTTTATTATAAACATTTTTGTAGTTACTGACTACTACCTCAATCTATTATTCGAACAATCTGCTCTTTTAAGAGCAACACTTTTAACGAAGGAATTGCCCAATTTTTCGAACCATCGCCTCTAAAGGCCCTTACTCTATCATTGACTTGGCAAAATCCTGCGGTGTCGCCCCATCAGGCCGTTCACGGGGACGTTGCCAAACCAATTGAAATAATTTCGTTTCCATCCAGAAGAAATCTTACTTGGCGCTCCATCAAGTCGTCCTTGGGGATTTCTTTCTGAATGGGACGGAATTATTGGAAGAGAAAGGCGAATAGAGCCTTCTGGGGAATTCCGTCCCCTCGCCTTCTACGAGAGGCCGTAGAAGGTCCGAGCACCGACTGTCAACAGGAATTGACAGTCTCCAATCCAACTTGCCAACAGGAGTTGGCAAGGGAAGAGCCGGAGCTCTCTCGTACCGGACAGCAGGAGCTGCTGGTCAGCGACCTTCACCAGGAGGTGAAGATCCCGGTTTGCTACGTACAACAAGAAGCGGACCAACCGGCGATTTCTCTTTCGCCACTAGGTCGTTTTCAACGACCACCGCGGCCAGATATCAGCCCGAGGCGGGCATTACGACGGCGTCGGAAGAGTCGGGCCGGAGAATCCCTTGCCCGGAAAACATTGATTCCGATCGCCGCGAACCAGAACCGAGCTACGGTCCTAACCCTCGACACCGACCTGGTGATTCTCTGGAACCCACAACATATACCCGACGGGTATAATCCATCGACCCGGAAGCCATTGAAGGAGGTGGTCATCTATAAAGAACACCCGGACGTGGTAGCCTTCCGGGAACGGACGCAGTATTTCAAACGTATGGTGGTTGAGGTCGCCACCAATCTTCAGCAATTCGAGACGGTCGATAACAGCCCGAACGACTCCTTTTACGAACCAGCCAGTAAAAAGATTCGATTCGAATACCCGTGCCATTTCGAGGGACGAACTGTCTTCCGGGTCCCACAGGAGAGGGACTTCATCCTCACGAAGTTCTTTCAGAGCCAAGGATTCTGACCAAGAATCTAGAGGAAACTCAACATCTGAGGGTTCTGAACCACCTAGGCGTCTCCTAGATAAAGAAACTGATGGAGAACAAGAATAGTTGGCAACTATTCTTGTTGAGTAAAGGGAAGAGGACTTTCCTTCCTCCACCCGAAAGTCAACAAAATTTGCCGAAGGGCATGAGGCACTTGGACCAGTTCCTGCTCGAGACTCAAGGCTACATCTACCTCGAGCCTCAACGAGGAACACAAAACACCGATCCCAGGAGGAGATCATAGGCCTTAACTCGCCTCTTTATTAAACCAACGACCACTTTCGGGGCCACCAAATGTCTAAACGAAGGAACCTTCCAGAGTCGACGACCGTGGATCGTATCAAATTGTAAAAAATAAGTAAAATACTTTGATTAATATATATTTGTAACAAAAAACACTTGTATAAATACTTCAATCTAAATGCAGTAGTTGAAAACACTGAATTTAAAATGCGTTAAATTCAAGATATATTTCGAAAAGAAAACTGAAAGCAAAGGATCGGCTTTCAAAAGAAGCGACTAAAGCAAGAAAGTATTTTCGCATTTCAACGTTCAAATTTAAACTTTTGACTTTTTCGCGTTGTAGCAATTTTGAATCTCAGAATTTGTTATTTTTGACCTAACCTGTAGCTTATAACAAAAATTGTGAACTGTAAGAAAAAATTGACAAGATCCAGGAGTCTAAATTATAATTACAGCAATTTTTCTGTACTTCTAGGGATGACTGAAATATCTAGGAAAATAAAACTGCCGACTCTGTAATACTCCCTAATAATAAAATTCCCGAGCAGCTTATAATATTACCGAATTTTAAAATTCCCAGATAATAAAATTCCCGATACCAAATTGCCGGATTATGAAATATCCGAACTAGAATATTCCATAATTATAAAATTCCAGAATTTAAATAATTAAAAAATTGTTTCTTAATAAATATTGTTTATTTATTAATAATACGATAATAAAATATTTTATTCAAAATAGTTTTTATTTATTATTTAATGTTTTTTTGTAATTAATGTATGAATTTGACACAAAAATAATTCTGCAAAAATAGTATAAACAAATTAATGCAAAAACACGTGCGACTCAAACAGAACAAAAATATCTCCCTAAATTTTCTTTGAACCTAATAAAATGTTGCAAACAAACATTGCAGGATTCAAATCAGCACTGATTCATTTTGAAGTTTCCTTTTAATTTTTTTAAGATCAAGAATTTTTGGAGAACATTTTTTGTAATTAAAGGCATTATATACTATGTACATTTTCAACCAACAATTTTTTAGCTAGAAATATATTTTTTTCAATGATTGTTCCTTTAAATGTAAACAATAATTCTTAAGAACTTTGAATATTAAAAGTTTTTTTTTGTACAAATATTTGATTATTTCAATGACAAAAAATATTGTTTAAAGAAAATTTTTTCAGCACTGGTTTATCTCGAACTTTCTTCATAGTTTTTGTTTTAAATTAAAAATTCGATTTTCGAGAAGAGGTTTTTAAACATTTTTTTAAAACACTATCTAAAAAAATCTATCTCAAGCTTCAAATCTACAAAAATTCTTCATATATTCTTAAATGTGCTCAAATTTCGGTTCAGTGTAGTAATAAAACTTAAATTTCAAAATACAAAAAATGATGATTTAAAAAATCATATTCATACATCACCCATAGAAAAACATGAACTTATAAGACATTATAATACAAATATAAACATGATTATCTTTTTGAGATACTCTCACAATTCAGTTTATTTATTATCATCATATCAGTGCTTCTGTCATTGTTGATTTTCAATTATTTTTTCCAAATAATGATGCATTTTCGGTGTACCTAGACATTGCGCTATTTATTATTATATTCAGAAGTGCGGTGCGTTTATGGAGAGAAAGAGCAATGAAAGAGATACATGTCAATGTCAAACTGTTCTAACCTTAAAAAAGCTTTCAACTGCTTTACCGTCATATTTTACTATGAACGAGAAAACAAGCGCCCGACTTGGTAGTACGGTGAGGGCAGCACCTCGATATGGCTGAAAATGTGATGTCCTATATATATGGTTCCCCCACTCTAACACCCCGTACCGCATCTACGTTTATAATATCTTTGAATACATCACTGCATGGTAAAATTACAAAATATAAAGCAGTTATATATTTCCCAATTCCCATTGTGAAATTACAGTGATCACTTAAATCTTACACTTTGTAGGTTATATTCCCCTTTGCGCTTTAGGGCTTCTCTGAACCCATTCATTGAGTTGTAAAATCGCATAAATTATTTTTTACAGTGTATAATTTTGAGCTTTTCCATTTTTTTGGGGGTTAAATTCAGGGAGGGGAACTATCATCTTCGAACGAGACATTTCATATAATCTCGACCAAACTTCACCCGCCTTCGGCGGGTTCGTTTGATCGGTCAATTATATTACATGTCTCGTTCTCGATGATAGTAATGTAGTTCTTCAGAGTAATCATGATAATTCGCAACGTTTATTTATCAATAAGGCTTCTTTATTACTCTTTTTATGAAATATAAGGGCATACGTTTACCACTGCATCTTTACTTAAATGTAAGCCCTGGCGGACCGGCCGAACGCAAACATTACGCTACAGCGTAACGGTAAAGTAATGGTAAAGTAATGCTAAAGTAATATGGCATTATAATTAATGAAGGAAACAAAATTAATATGTAAATTGTTGCAATTATAATAAAAAGTTGAAATTTACATTAAATGGTCATGCCGTAATTGCAACAAGTTGCT
>CAKNXH010043765.1:0-12077 GCA_932178445.1 Andricus quercusramuli
ATAAAATTCATTTACGAAATATCACTGTGCTGCAAAATCATCTCAATTTCAGTAAGGTAGGAATGCATGATGACGTCACCAGGACCCTCGAGAATGTTCTAGAAGCCAAATTGGCTCAGTATCCCTCTTGAAAAAGTGGCTTAGAACCCGTCTTGTGAAAGTGGCTCAGAACCCGTCTTGTAAAAGTGGCTCAGAACCCGTCTTGTAAAAGTGGCTCAGAAATGGTCTTGTAAAATTGGCTCAGAAATGCTGGCTTAGAAATGGTCTTGTAAAAGTGGTCCAGAACCCGCCTACCTTATCTACTAAAAGCACGCGCTTCCCCTACCCTTCCTACCCTTCCTCCTTTCGCGTACATAACCTTCCTTCCTCAACTATCCCGCCCCTAAGATGTCCCTTCACTTCCTATATCACTAGGCTAGGGTACGGGGTAAAGTTGGCTAGGGTAAGGAATAAAGTCGGCTAGGGTACATGGTACAGTCGAGTAGGCCCTACTCGACTGTACAGTAAGGTACGGGGTAAAGTCGGCTAGTATCTTCCAATACTTCCCCTCTCGGGAAAAAAGTACGGCAGACGGACAGACACTCAACCGAAACTATAAGCATAAGGGTTACTGTCCGAGGCTACACGAAAACTTAAGAATTGAGTTAAGTCCAAAATGCACAAATCGTACTGTAATAAAAGGGCATATAATGAAAAATAATTCAATGTTCAATTTCCGGTGCATATTTATTGCAGCGAGACGTCTAGCGAGACTCTAAGTGTGATTCTATATTTGAACCTAAGGCTCTCAGAATGTATAAGTTTCGATGAGTGTTTTAGATTTAGGACGTTTCGTTGATTCCGATTGGTCGAAACTGTCGTTTAACTACCAAAACGTCCGGCAAAAGTCTGACGGAACGTACGTTTCGAAAATCTTAGGTTCACATGTGAAATCACCTTCATACAGAATAAGAAGATACGTTGCTCTCAAAAAGGACGATATGGGCTATAGGTATCAGATGTTTGATGGCATGAAAGGACTATCAACAAGAATTCACTGAGGTGCAGCTTTTTGAGACGATTCCAACTATATAAAAATCTCAATTTCGATAAAAAGTTAAGTTACACTTAAATTGGAAGATAGGCCTCGCAGTTATTTTGTGCTGACCATCATTTGACTCGGCCCGTGCTCATGCATGCGGAGTGGGGAGAAGGTCGAAGAAGGCCGCAGCTGGCTAGCCGCTAGCCGCTAACTTCCAATGCTTCCAATGAGTGAGGTCCACTGACTGGGTCTGACAATGACGTTTCGCCTACCTTTCTTCCTCAGCCGCTTAGCAACACGATGCATATACATACATATATATATATATATATATATATATATATCCAACCCACGTACAGTCCTACCTATACTCCACATTGACTGCACACGTGTGATACTTTCGAACCAGAAATGTTTGAAATTTGTTATGTTTCAATGTTGTAAATTATCTTTACATTATGTATACATACTAAGTCTTTTATATTAGATCTGTATATTATGGGCATGTAATGTTACTTATTCAAATAATTCTGAAAGGCTTTCTATATTAAATGACATACGATTTAAAATTCTTCATTTCTTAATCATTTTCTTAATAATTTCAAGTCTTTAAAGACTGAAATAAAAAAATTTTAAAACTTTGAAATCATTCTGGAATTTGAAAATATTAAATATACAAAATGCAAGTTTCAATATTGCTATATTAAACTATTAAAAAATAGTATGAAAAATAGTTATGGAAATCCCGAAATTTTGTTCTCAAAATAATCCAATGTATAAACTTGGAATTTCCTAAGGATAGAATAAATGATTATAAAACAACATTTTCTGAAATTTTAGCTATGAATTTAATTCTGATAATATTTTAATAAGTACAATAGCTGTATTTGGAGCTGGATTTGGAGTTGGAGCATTGCGAGTAAATTGGTATTTACTAAGCGAAATTACCCCATCGATATTTTCTTTCATGGAGGATACCTTATTATTTGTGTCTTTCAAAAGTCGACATAGCATTTGGTGTCATATATCATACCTTGATAACCGTTGCGAGGTATACTTTTCAAAAATTGTCAAACTTCTATTAACATTTCAATTAAAAAATTAATTATTCTGATAATATTCTTTCACTGCAGATTCGAAGTCTTTTGACTATAATTTTTGCAAGTGTTTTACGTGTCAAACATCTATTTAAAAAATACAGTACAAGTAGCAGAGGACAAGATCGACATAATCAGAATACATTTGTTCATTCTTTTATTCAAAACTGTTACCCGTATGGAACAATCTTTTAGCGCTGAACAGCTCCATACTAGACCGTCTAGACTCTATATTTTGGCGCAGATCAGACTGTCTAGTCTGAGCCTGATCAGCACTGTAACACTTTTGTAAAGTCTACATCTAGACGGTTTAGCCAGGTGCTAGACACTTATAAATTTTTACATTTATGTAAGTCTGACCAGTGTCAGACCTGGACCGGACTAGACTGTCAAGACGATGAGAAAAAAATGATTTTCAAGTGGTAATTTTTCATTTTGTACAACTTTAGAGATCCTGACAATTTTTTGAAAATGATGAAAAAAATGTGGCTCATTGACACCTACTACCAGTAACAATCTGGCCCAGATTAGACTATCAAGATTAAATGGTCCAGACGACGCCAGATCTGGGCCAGATCCAACATCAGACTCCCAGAAGATTTTTCCACACGGGTATTCTTCGATACATTATTTTGAATGCCACATTCATGATATTATATTTTATTATGACTATTCTTAATTTTTGAATAATCGCTTTTACTTACAGATTACAACAACCTGAGGAAATTTTATTTAATTATCTGTATCTGACGGAGGAAAGGGAAAGGGCAACTTTTTAATGCGAAGGTGGAAAAAAAGTTTCATACGTAATATTCTCTCGATTAAATAGAAAAACATTTTTAGTTTTACAATATTATTTAGATCTTAAAAACGTTCATAACAATTTATAGCTTCTTTTCAAGTCTGAAGCTTTTGTATAGTATTTACTATATTTTAAGTCACAAACACGTTCAACGCTAAATTGCAAAAACACGTATTATATATATATATATATATATATATACATACATACATACATTAGGGTTTACATTCTACAAAATATCAATTTTATTTTAGTCTGCTTGGTACTATTTTTTGAAACAATACTAAACATTGAAATTTTTTTGATAACTTTTTTAAATTTAGAAAACCAAATATAAACTTTTAAGTTATTAAAGTGCAAAACAAGACTTATATTTTTATGATTATCTTAAAATGGACGAGCAGTGTCATAAGTGAGAGATGAATCCCTTCAAATTTGTATAATGCATGCATATTGTTATTTCTTTCACACATTATTCAGCATTGGCTGATTCTTATTTGGGGGCGCCCCCCCCCCCCGTCCCCGAAGTTTTGGTGGGACTGACGTTACAGCTTGACTCCACCATACGACAAATACTGCTTAATTAGGGCATGATTTCGATTCGCTAAATAAATCTCGCGCATACAGGTGATAGTTGGGAGTACAATCTAAACATGAATAATACAAACAATAAAGTAGCCTCGGAATGGACTGAAACTCGGATTGACCAAAGGCATGCACACGGTAAACGTAAAGGTCGTGTTTCGGGCGATGAATGGAGACTGGGTGTTTGGAATGCTAGAGGAGTGAATGATCTTAAGATAAGAGAACTACGAGAAACTATGCACACAAGGAAACTAGATATTCTCTGTGTACCTGAGACGAAGAAAAAAGGTTGCGAATTTAGAAACATAGAAAATGGGGTGTTGGAAGGCGGTTGTGAAATATGGTCAGGAGTAGATAGTGAATCACATCGTAGTCAGGGGGTCGGTTTAATTATGAATGAAAAAGCAAGTCAACATCTCATAGAGCATAATTTTGTATCACCCAGATTGCTATGGGCTAGAATGAAGGTAGGAATCAGAAGATTATTTATCATAGCGTGCTACGCACCAGTTGATAGCGATTCGAGGGAAGTTAAGGACGCCTTCTGGGACACTTTAAATGATACAATAAGTACTTGCGATCAAGGTGAAAGAATAATCTTGTTAGGAGATATGAACGGATGGGTCGGCGTCCAGCGTCAGGATACAGATACAGGAGGGGTGCTAGGTAATTTTGGGGACACAACAAGAAAAAATTATAACGGGGAAAAATTAGTTAGCTTATGCTTAGAAAAGAGCCTATTCATTACAAATACTTGGTTTAGACATAAAATGATCCACATGTACACCTGGTGTAAAGGAAATAGCCGCAGTATAATTGACTTCGTTATTGCAGATGAAAGACTAAGAGAACTAGTTACAGATACAAGAGTCATGAGGGGGGCCGAATGCAATACTGATCATTACCTTTTAGTCTGCAAAATAAACTTAGGGCGGGGATGGAGAACAAAGAAAACAAAGAAAACGATACAAACACGAATAAAAATTGAAAATTTACAGAGACAAGAAGTGGAAACAGAGTTCCAAAAGAGGTTAACTGAACGCATAGATAGGGCAACGTGGGAAGCGCTTATAAGCAATAAAGATGTAGAGGGCGCGTGGACTTTATTACGGGATATCATTGTTAAAACTGCGACCGAAATATGTGGTACGGCGTTTGTAGGAAGAAAATATGGTGATGCATGGTGGAATGAGGAAATTGCGGCAGCCCAAAAAGAAAAGAAAAAAGCGCGCAATAGAACGCTGAACATGACAGGTCTTAGCGATGAGGAGAAAACTAGACTTAAAAATGATTACAGACACAAAAATAGGAAAGTTAAACGACTAGTCAAAGAGAGTAAAGAGAAAATCAGAACAGAAGAAGAGAACAAAATAAAAAACTGCTTTGAAGGAATTATGAAACTATTATATAAACAGTTGAAGGAAAGTAAAAGTACAGAGTTTGCTAGCATGAGAAACAGTAAAGGCGAAATGCTATATGATATAGACGGGATAGTAGACGCTTTAAAAGATTCTTTTAAAGAAGTATTAGGAGGTGAAGATATAGGGCAACAAAACTGCGACATAGAACATAATGCACTAGAAAACCCAATTGAAAAAGTCTGTGTCACTGAGGTCAGAGATATAATTAAGAACTTGAAAAACGGTAAGGCTGCGGGTATAGAAAATATTAGCGCTGAAATGCTTAAATACGGTGGTGAGTACATACCTCACAGGTTGTGCGAATTAATAAATTTATGTATCGAAACGGGAGAAGTCCCAGACGATTGGAGAAAAGCGATTATCGTACCAATATACAAAAGAAAAGGAGATAAAAGCAACTGCAGTAATTACAGAGGTATCAGCCTACTAAGTACCGTAAGTAAAATATACTCAAAAATACTTATCCGTAGGGTAATGGAAATTACAGAAGAGAAGATATGGGAAGTCCAATGTGGATTTATGCCAGGAAGGTCATGTACAGATCAGATATTTAGCCTAAGACAGATCACAGAAAAAAGCTTGAGAGTAGGAAAGAAAGTTTTCTGTGCATTTATTGATCTAGAAAAAGCATTCGACAAGGTAAATAGAACTAAACTTTGGGAAATCCTTAAAGAGTATGGAGTAAATGGAGGGCTCCTACAAGCAATAAAAACAATTTATACAGGCAGTAAAGCGATTGTAAGGGTAAATGGGAAACTGAGCGACTGGTTCGATATTATGCAAGGGGTGAAGCAAGGATGCGTTATGTCCTCGTGGCTATTTATCATATTCATGGATAAATGTCTAAGAACTGCCCTCTTCGACGAAGAAGGTGTAAATCTCGAAACCGTCAAGGTACGTGGGTTAGCTTTCGCAGATGAAAAGATTCTTATGGCAGAATCAATCGAGGACTTGCAAAGAATGTTGAATAAACTAAATACAAGCATGGAGAACATGGGCCTCAAAATTAACGTGAATAAAACGAAAATCATGGTGTTTGAGGGAAAAAGCGAGAAAACAATGTGCAACATTGTCCTAAATGGTGAGGGATTAGAACAAGTTGACAAGTACGTATATCTGGGTAGCCTATTCACTAGCGACGGAAAAATAGATGGGGAGTTAGATAGGCGCAGAAATAAGGGTAAGCAGGTTATCGGTAGAGCAGGATCCATCCTCAGAAATAAAAACATATCAAAAAAAGCTAAAATGGCCATACATAACTCTATCTTCGTACCAACTGTACTATACGGTAGCGAGACATGGACCTGTCAAGAAAAGGACAGGAGCAAAATCAACGCGATCGGCATGAAACCTCTCCGCATAATATGCGGGAAAACACTGATGGACAAAGTCAGAAATGAGACAATCCTCAAAGAATGTGGTACACAAGAGACACTAGTTGACATATGGGAAAGAAATCAGCTAAGGTGGTTCGGACATCTTGAAAGAATGAAAGATGAACGACTGACGAAGCAAGTGTATAAAGGTAAAGTAAATGGTAGAATGCCCAGAGGTAGACCGCCGAAAGAATGGTCAGAATCTGTGAATGAGACATTAATCCGAAGAGACGTAAGAAGCCATAGGAACAGAAGAGCTTGCGTGAAGAAATGCATGGACGTGAAGGAAGCTAGAGTAGTATGCCAGGACAGAAATGTGTGGCGACAAATAGTTTGTAAACAGAGTGACAATAGTGTGAATGGCGCCTGAAACAGAGACTTTGGATACTAATGGGCCCAAGTGGGGAACCATACATAACAATTTTGTGAGGTTCCTCACTTGGGGTGATCGCTAGAGAGATTGATCAGCAACCTGGGTCGGAGCAGTGTTGCGGAATGAACGTGTCATCTAAATAAATGACACGAGAATTCCAGATCGATCTAAAACACCTATCCCTAACACCTATAAAACTCCTATATACCTTATGCCCATATACCAACCTACTCTATACCTATTCACCTGTTTACTATTCCCCAACCGAGCAAGTCACGCCTACCCCGAAAGGGAAATGGCTTAATGGTATAATAATAATAAAAATAGGAAATTAATACATTTTTACTCTGAGAATATAGCTTGGCAGGGGCCGCTACAGGCGGAGGCAGAGTAGGCGGCCGCCTCCGGGCGCGAAGGGCGAGGGGTGGCGGCCGCTGAAGGAATAGTTTTCATATACTCAATGACAGAAATAAAACTTTTTAAGTTTTGTTAAATTGGATTCTAGGAGTCTAAAATCTGAACGAGATGAGTACATTGTATTGCAAGAGGCAAGGGACGACAGCTTAACAAGAACGTTTTATGTACTTATTGACAAAATAATAAGAAGTCTAAAGTTTCTCAAGTTAGATTCTAGGAAATCCTAAAGGCTAGATTCAATGAGTTAATTAAAATGCTATGATAAGGAAACTAATTCGGCAAGTGCAGGCATCGACAATAAGTGGATCCACCTCTTGAACTGTAATGCTTCTAAAGCAAGAAAGTTAGTGGTACTTAGTAGTATCAGCAAAACAGTAGTTTCTTATGCATAAGGGCTGTTGACAAGCAAATCATAATTGCGGAAGCAACAATTTTGGCTAGACCCCCCGTGGAAAGTAACCATCAAAAAGATAGAGGAAAAGCAATCCCCCCACCATGGTTCAAGAAAACCGACCGCCAAGTCTAAGTGCTTATAAGTTGAAGCGCACTTGTTCATTGAGAAAAAAATTTTTCTGAAGTTCACATCGTGTGAGAAAAAAGTTTGCATATTTTGAGATGGCCGATCGCAAAGCAAAACGCCTCTCAGGTGCTCAATATCGCAAGCGAAAATCTGAACGCGATGAAGACAATGAAAAAAATTATTCATTATTTGAATATTTAAGAAAAGTGA
This sequence comes from Andricus quercusramuli, assembly GCA_932178445.1. NCBI lineage: Eukaryota > Metazoa > Arthropoda > Insecta > Hymenoptera > Cynipidae > Andricus > Andricus quercusramuli. Next base: position 7,823 of record CAKNXH010043765.1, read on the forward strand.
TGATATACAAGTGATTTTTCTGGCTGTGAGTGATCAAGTTGCAGAAGCTGTTGAGCAAGTCCAGGAACATGAATATAAGGAATGTTTTCAAGCGATCTGTAATAATTTCACCTTTACACTCAGTTACCATTTTCAAAAGTTGAAAATGACTAAGCCAATTTTTTGAGATGTTGCGAAAGTTTGTTTATATTTATAATGTAAACTTGATAATTTTTTTCTCATAATAACAATCCTGTGCGAAACTAGGAATATTGCCGACGTTTCGTGAACATTGCAGTACTGTATAGGACTGTAGGTAAAAATATAGAATTAGGTATGACCATTTGAGTTTTTTTGTATTTGTTTTTATTTTTGAGAATGGACCCTGCTCTACCCATAAGCTTCTTACTCTCATTTATGCGCCTATCTAACTCTCCATCTATTTTTCCTTCGCTAGTGTATAGGCTATCCAGATATACGTACTTATCAACTTGTTCTAATCCATCATCATTTAGGACAATTTTGCACATTGTTTCCTCACTTTTTCCTTCAAGCACCATAATTTTTGGTTTATTTACGTTAATTTTGAGGCCCACGTTCTTCATGCTTGTATTAGTTCATTCAGCATTCTTTGCGAGTCCTCGATTGACTCTGTTATAACAATCTTGTCATGTTCGACAACTAACCCACGTACCCTCACTGTCTCGAGATCTAAATCTTCTTCGTCGTAGAGGGCCATTCTTAGACACTTATCCATAAATATGATAAATAGCCATAAGGACATAACGCATCCTTGTTTCACGCCTTGCATAATATCGAACCAGTCACTCAGTTACCCATTAACCCTTACACTCGCTCTACTACCTGTACATATTGTTTTTATTGCTTTTAGGAGCCATACATTGACTATGTACTCTTTAAGGACTTCCCCAAAGTTCACTTCTATTTACCTATTCAAATGCTTCTTCCAAATCAACAAATGCACAGAAAACTTTCTTTTCCACTCTTAAACTTTTTTCTGTGGCCTGTCTTAAGCTAAATATTTGATCCACACATAATTGCCCTGGCATAAATCAACTTTGGACTTTCCATATCTTTTCTTTTGTTATTTCCATTGCCCAACGAATAAGTATTTTCAAATATGTTTTATTTACGATACTTAATAAGCTGATACCTTTGTAATTATTGCAGTTGCTTTTATCTCCCTTTCTTTTGTATAATGGTACGATAACCGCTTTTCTCCAATCGTCTGGGACTTCTCTCGTCTCGAGACATAAATTTATCAATTTGCACAACCTGTGAGGTATGCACTCTCCACCGTATTCAAGAATTTCAACGTTAAAACTGTCTACACCAGCAGCCTTACCGTTTTTTATGTTCCAAATTATATCTCTAAACTCAGTGACATAGACTTCTTCAATTGGGTTTTCTAATGCACTATGTTCTACGTCGCAGATATATTGCCCTATATCTTCACCTCCTGGTAATTCTTTAGAAGAGTCTTTCGAAGCGTCTATTATCCCCTCTGTATCATATAGCATTTCACCTTTGCTGTTTCTCATACCGACAAACTCGGTACTTTTACTTTCCTTCATCTCTTTAAATAATAGTTACATGGTTCCTTCAAAGTCTTTTTGTATTTTCTTCTCTTCTTCTGTTCTGTTTTTATCTTTACTTTCCTTGACTAGTCGTTTAACTTCCTCTTTTTGTGCCTGTAATCATTTTCAAATGTATTTCTCTCCTCATCGCTAAGACCTGTGATGTTCAACGTTCTCTTGTACGTTTCTTTCTTTTCTTGTTGGGCTTGCTCAATTTTATCATTCCACCATGCATTACATTCGCGAAAACTGCCTAACGCTAGTTTATCCACACACTTACGTTGATTTGCGAATCCTCCTCACTTTACCCGTTTCCGTCGCAAGTGCTGAAAGGTCGCTTTCGAAGCCGAAGGTAATAAAAAATTATCTACGTAATACAATGCCAAATGCACGAATGTCAGCTTTAGCTAATATAGCTATAGAGCAGGACACATTAGATTTAATTAATTGTGAATCAATCATCCGTGATTTTGCTTTAGCGAAAGCGAGACGTCAACCTTTTACTTGAAACTATGTGAATTGTTGATTGCTGATTGTGGTTGAATTATCTTGATGGTTCTTAAAAAATGAATATTTCATTCAACAATAACAAGATCTACTTCACATGATTACTTTCCCTCTAAAGTAATTAGAATAATATAATGTAGTAATTTATTTACCTATCAATTTATTTATAAATGATTTATTACTATTTATCATAATTAGTAATAATAATGATTATCATCCATCATGATCATTATCAATCTTAATTATTCATTAAGATTATTAATAATTATTATCATGATTTCTTACGATTTATTCTTCATTTAATTATTATTATAATTTTTAATTAGAATAGTTCTAGATATTTTGATTTAAAATTTTAAAAATTCATATTAAAAGGGGCGGCAAATTGAAATTTGCCTCCGGGCGGCCGACAGGCTGAAGCGGCCCCTGTAGCTTGGTATCCTATTCTGAGAGGAAGCATACTTTTTACAGTTATCAAGAATTGGTTGATAATAATTGTAGTAGAAATAATGGCAGTAGTAGTTGAATGTTTAATTATATAAGGAATATTCGGGACCATCCATACACCACGTGGACAGTTTAGGGGATGAGGGGGTATGGCAAAATTCCACGCTTGTCCACTAGGGTGGCTCAAAAACACTTTTTTTTCTCAGAGGGCAACGATCCCCCCATTTTGTTCCAAATGCGAAAAAAGAAAATCCCTAATTTTTGTTTTTTCGTTTTTTCGATTTTAACTGCTGCCGGTTTTTACTTGATGTCTCCCACGTAAAATGCATGGGGAAAAATCACTTTTTTCAGTTTTTAAAATAATTTTTTAGGGTTTGAAAAAATTTGACGGGAAAGTATGGAGGCGTTTAGAGAATTATCCAACGAAGAATGTCATGTATCGGATATATGGGTTTGACACCCCTAACCCACCCCTACGAGCCCCTGAAAACTACCCTTAAAACCACAAATATAAATTCTTCATAAAAACGATCCTTTGATCACTGTATTCTCATCTTTCTTAACCAAAAATTATTTATATTGGTCTAATCTAGTGGAATATTTATCAACATTTCTTAATTAATTTTCAATTATTTAAACAAATGGAATTTGTTTAAATTTTTTTTTTCAAAAATTCGTTTTTTGCCTAAAAATTATTACGATTGGTCTCGTGGAATATTTATTGAGAATAATTTATTAATTTTCAATTATTTAAGCAAATGGAATTTGTTCAAATAATTTTCTTTTGAAATTTGTTATTGAAGTTTATTATATAATAATAATATTTATTTCTTCCAAAAATACACAAATGTGTGTTTATACAGATACTCTTAATCTAGATCTTACTCTAAATTGTACACTCATCAGCTGGAAGCTTGTGATATAGCACTATACAATTGCACTTTTCTAACCTTATCCTACAGAACCATCTCAATTTGACTCTCTAGTCAGTCTTTAAAATTCTCTCGCATATCTGCACACCTCAGGGATCGGTTTTTCAGTTAATTTTTGACATAAGCGATCCGAGAAATCTGATGGATCCGATCCTCCACCCGTCCCCATCCATTCGTCCACTGCTTGAACCGTCTCTCCTTTGATTATTTGCCTTGCTTTTTTACATTTCCAGACATGTTCAATGTCTTCTTTCTCCTCCCCGCATAGTCTACAGAGGCAATTGTCCTTGTATCCTTTATTCCCTGCCTTGCCACATTTCCGCACCTTATCCTAGCCCATTGCTCCTTTTCTTTGCCCTTGATATTCCTCGCATCCCAGTATTCCTCTCTTGCGACTCCGTTTTTAATTTTTCTGCAGTTTCGCCAGTAGCTGGATTTGTCTATCTTCTGCCAATCCATCTGGCTCGCTCTTTAACAGCACTCCTCTTCCTGGATTCCTTGACACCTCTTCTAAGTTTCCCCCTTCCCAAATAATTCTCAGGGTCTCCCAGTCTCCTACCTCTTCTAAAGATTTCGATAATTCTCTTCTCCATGCTGAAGGATTACCATTGATCCAGCCTCTTATTTCCTCCCTCAGGCAGATTTTCGGTAACCTGTCCTCTTCCATCTCTAGTATCTCGTACAGGTAATTACTCGCCCTCCTTCTGGCCTCAATTTCCGCGCTTCTTCTTCCCGATTCCATCTCCCAGATATAAGCTGGCGTGTTCCTGTCCAACCCCATGATCATTTTGA
>CAKNXH010043771.1:0-13787 GCA_932178445.1 Andricus quercusramuli
TAGCCATATAAAAATTAAAAAAATAAATAGAAAATTCCTTTTTCAAACATCAGTTGAAGTTTTACTTTTTTAGTTATAAAACATTTAAGCTGGTCCAATCAGGAGCGCCGTATAACCAGCCGTGTGTGCGTGAACGGGATTCCAACGTAGTGTTCTCCCGTCGCTAACTCCACCTCCGCGCTCACTTCGATAAGACTGCGTTGAAATCTCGTTCACGTACACACGGCTGCTTATGCAGCGCTTCTGATTGGTCCTGCTTAAATATTTCATAACTAAAAAACTAAAACTTCAACTGATTTTTGGAAAAGGAATTTTCTATTTATTTTTGTGATTTTTATACGACTATATAAGTCCGGACACTTGAGTCTGGGACACCCTGTATATATTTGTATATATATATATATATATATAGGGTGTCTAAAAAGTCCCGGGACAGTTGGATATTTCCTCAGGTAAAATATTTTTCCAAAAAGTGAAGGTCATTCCTGAAGTAAATTTCAACGAGGAATTCAATGGTGACCTTCATTTGACCTTGAAGTTGACCTTCATGGCTTTTTGAACGTCAACTTTGTTTTTTTGAATGGAAACCCCGTTCTTTTACATCTGCAATCGATAGAGCGGAAAATTCTACGTTCAGATACGTACCCAAGTCATAGGTCAATTGTAACGTTCCAGGTCAGTTAAAGGTGATTTGAAATTAAGAACGTTTTCCAAGAGGTCAGTGTAATTCCTGAAGTAAATTTCAACGAGAAATTCATTGGTGAGCTCTGTGTTGATGTTGGCTACAGCGTTTTGAATATTGTAAAATCATTATAGGACATTTTTCATTAAAAGTTCCAGGAGTTCTGGTGAGAGTTCTGTTCCTCCCCAAAGAGTTATATCGAAAAATCCTATACCGTTTTTCGATACCTAAGTCAATACCTAAGGCGATACCATAGGTCCTATACCGTTTTTCTATCTCCATACGAATATATTGCGAATCGAAACTAAATTTACGTATTACGAGTACATACTTACTATCTTTCGCGAAAAGATTATTATGGCACAAGCTAAACTTTCAGAACGAGAGAGGGTATCTGTATTAATGATGAGTGGTTGGGGAAATCGAGTTCGATCTTATGATCAAATTCGTTTGCTTTTTAATCGCACTTTTCGTAATGGAGAAGGGTTAAATCCTGTCTCAAAATCAACAATTGAAATAACTGTAAGGCGCTTTATGAATCATGGATCTATCAAGAACCTTTAGAGAACTGGTCAGCCAAAATCTGCAGGATCTGAGGAGATGCAGATGGACATAGCCCAAGCATTTGTTGAAAACCCACACATTAATTTGCGTCTAGCTAGTGATGAGTGTGACGTTGCTCCTGAGACAGTGCGAAATATTTTAAAAAGCATTAATTTCCAACCTTACAAAGCTCATCTGGTACAAGAGCTCAATGAAGACGATCCTGATCGTCGGGTTGAATTTTGTGAAATTATGATGGACAGAATTGATAGAGATCCTCTTTTCTTGTGCAATACAGTATTTTCAGATGAAGCTACTTTCACTTTAAAAGGTGAAGTCAACAGGCAAAATTGTAGATATTGGTCCGACACAAATCCTGATTGGATGTGGGAGAGTGACACATAATATCCACAAAAGATTAATGTTTGGGCCGGTATCTTGAATGATACATTGATAGGCCCTTTCTTCATCGATGGTAATCTCAATGCTGGTGCATATGAAGAGCTTCTCAGAAACCAAATTGTACCAAGAATAAGGGAGATTACAGGCGATAATTTTCAAAATTTCTGGTTCCAGCAGGACGGCGCAGCGGCTCATTACGGTAGGTTGGTTCGAGCATATTTGGATATTCAGTTCCCTCATAGGTGGATTGGAAGAAGGGGTGAAATCGAGTGGACTGCTAGATCTCCTGATCTGACGCCTCTCGACTATTTTCTTTGGGGTTATTTAAAGAGCAAAGTATACTTAACGCAACCCCAAAGCTTAGACGAATTGCAGAATCGCATTCTGCAAGAGGCTACTTTGATTGATAGGGAGATGATTCGTAATGCTGTAACTCATTTTTACAATCGCATAGCTTTTTGTCAAGAAGCTCAAGGTTTTCAGTTCGAACATCTTCACTGAAGCGTGAGAGGCAAGGGGATTCACGCTAATCCAGCACCCCGAAACGTGAGAGGCAAGGGGACTCACGCTAATCAAGCACCCCGGAACGTGAGAGGCAAGGGGACTCACGCTAATCAAGCACCCCAAAGGGAACAGAATTTACTACGTCCACGTCGTTGTTCCTGAGTAATGCTAAACGTAAACGTAAACATCTCGGAAAAAACCTTGAAGATCATCACCAAGATCAATACAGAGCTCACCAATGAATTTCTCGTTGAAATTTACTTCAGGAATTACACTCACCTCTTGGAAAACTTTGTTAATTTCAAATAACCTTTAACTGACCTGGAACGTTACAATTGACCTATTGACTTGGGTACGTACTTGAACGTAGTATTTTTCGCTCTATCGACTGCAGATGACCTTCACTTTATTGAAAAATATTTTACCTGAGGAAATATCCAACCGTCCCGGGACTTTTTGGACACCGTATATATATAGTCAGCACGTTATACACTGTAAGATATAGTTATATATATGTCCAGCACGAGAGAAGAGGTATAGAGTATAGACTATAGTAAGAATATTGTAATTCGTAGCGTACACTGTCAATCCATAGACACGCAGACTATAGAGCCCAAAAGCACGTGGAAACTGGAGGACATAGCTATAGATAAGCTGAAAACATTACAAGCCGTTTAGTATATCTACATATGTTCGTGACGTACGCGTATACAGAATCGTCGCAGCATGCAGAAACGTCGCCATAGGCCCTATAAAAACTTAATGGACCTACATGGGTCAGTTAGTTTTAGTCAGAAATTAGAAGTTACATTTGCGTACAACTCTTTCTATTTCCTACGGTTTTCTTCGATTCGACTGTCCAGTGTCTAGTGTCTCAAACCGGTATCCCTCGTGTGTTAGTGCGTGTGCCCTTGTAACAAGTGTTGTGCACTGGGAAACCTGAATCTGGGATTTTCCATCCTAGAATACTTCGTATTCAATCCTGAATTGGACCGTCTATTGTTTTCATCAACATCAAGGTGCACCACCCCCTTTTTCACACCACTACACGGAGACCATCTAGATATCATTTGATTCTTCAATCGAATCAATAAACCGGTAAGTTCTAATGTTAATAAATCTAATTTTCTTATCTAACTCCTTTGGGCCATAATACATGAGTCTCCTTTATTTTAAAGGTCCTGACCAAGGATTAGAGAGTCTACAGGTCTTCCTTCAGTTTCTTGTGCTAAACTCTTAATAAGCAATACGTTTCAATTGTAATTAATTATAATAAATTGTTTAAACTAATCCATATTCATTTATTGGCTACTCTTGCCTCTTCCCTGTGCGAGATCTTCGATCTCAACTAAAACGAGGAACCTAATTAAAAAGGAAAGTATTTTACATTTTCCATGACGTAACATACAAACTTTTTATGGTGCATCGGCCGGGAAACCAAGCATAAGAGAGCCAATATATAATTTGTTTTGAAAAAAGTTTATTTTACACACATTTTTAAGCATAAGTATAATCAATGCCGAATAAAAAACCTGTAGATTCAGGGAACATTAAAAAAAATATTACAAGGAATCTTACGAAACAAAACCCCCAACTAGCTAAGCAAGTAGAATTAAATAAGAACGGGCTTGAGAGTGATAGGAAAAATAAAATCAATGTTGCTAAAGAATTAGAAAAACTAGATTTGGAATTTGGTAGTGATAATTCAGAAAACAATAATTTCGACTGTTCCCCATTCATTGATCCCGGAAATACTACCTTAATCAATACAAATTCAAGTTTAATTAGTGGTTCTATAGATCAAAATAAAACTTCAACTATTGATGACGTGATCCATTATCAGACTAATGTAAAATCATTATTAAGTTCAACGTTTTCTCAGCTAATCAGTAAAGGAAAAACAAAAGAAAAATCATTTCCTGATTTGAATCGCGCATCAATAATAAGTGATCACGATAGTGATGACCTTGCAAGTGACGAAGACTCGACAACACAGAAAAAAATGACGCTTCCAACTAATCAACAAGTTTCCCTACGCGACGCGCTCGGAATAATCCCTATGTTTGATGGAAGTAACTTCCCTTTAGCTTATTTTATAGAGGGATGCACATAAGCAAAAGCTATAATTCCCACACAGGCACATGAGAATCTTGCTAGATTAGTTAGAAGTAAATTGACCGGAGGAGCGCGAAAATGCTAATTCGGTTTATGCCCCCGCGAAAAGTGTGTACCAGCTGCAAGGAGAAATAGGCAATATATTTATGTGGGATAAAGAAAATGTTAGACCATACGCTGCGCGAATAAAAGGATTAGCAGATAGGATCGAAGACGCGCATAAATTAGGCAATGATGGTGCCAAGGATGACACGCTTAAAGCAAATTTAGAAGTTCATGTGGTGAAATGTTTCAAAAGGGGCTTACGTTCAGAACTGCGAAAAAATAAGCCAGTTAAATCTTCAGAAGAAGGATCAGAATCGCGAATTATTACAAAAAAAATTAATTCGAAGTTGCTCAGGACACTAAAATAACATGTTTAATTTGCGGAAAACCAGGACATGCGACCGAAAAGTGCTACCACCTCGAAAACTTTCGACAAAAAATTTTTTCCGAAAATCCTGATGTTTCAAATTTAATTCAAAATCAATTTTCACAAAATACACCTCAAAGAAATTTTAATAATCACAATAAATGGAATTCTGTACAAAATCCAAACTTTGGACCCCGACAGAATCAAAATTTTAGATCTGGACAAATTTCAAATTTTAGACCTGAACTAAACCAAAACTTTGTACCTAGAAAAAATCAAAATTTTGGATATTGACGAAATCCAAATTTCAGTAACCGACAAAATCCAAATTTTGGAAATCGTCAAAATCAAAATTTTAGTAACCGACAAAATCAAAATTTTGGATACCAACAAAATCAAAATTTCGGATACGGACAAAATCAAAGTTTTAGATCCAGGCAGAATCAAAATTTTGAGCCTGGACAAAACCAAAAGGGAAATCCTGATAATACAAATAATCAGCAGACCCGCCCATACCCCACCCAAGGATCCAAAATTATTTGCAATTTTTGTAATTACCCTGGTCACATTGCTAAGGATTGTTATAAAAAGAGTACATATTTACAAAATCAACAAATCCCACAAAATTATACGCAGAACCAGGAAAACTCCAACGCTATTCCCCCAATGGGTGCTGGGAGGAAGGCGCCAACCCATTAACTAAAGCACCTATAGAAATTACGAGTGAGGAAAATGATATCAAAATTCATATCAGTAGGAATAATATAATTCCTTCGATCATGGTATCTGCCTTTGGTGTAAAAAACCCAGCACGCATGATGATCGGCACTTGTGCTGGTCGAAATTTAATTAAAAGAAGTCCGATTGACCTCGAGGTAAAAATAAATGAAAATGAAGTGTTGAGACTAACAGGAATTAACGACATACCTGTATATACTCTAGGTCAAATTAAGGTTATGATACTTGGATTTTTAACTACTTTAAATATAATTCCTGATGATGTACCAGTAGATGAAGATGGAGTCTTGGGCTCTGCAATTTTTCTTAATTATTATTATTATTATTATTATACCATTAAGCCATTTTCCTTTCGGGGTAGGCGTGACTTGCTCGGTTGGAAAAACTAGTGAATAGGAATCTAGGTATAAAGTAGGTCGGTATATGGATATAAGGTATATAGGTATATAGGTGTTAGATATAGATGTTTTAGATTGATCTGGAATTCTCGTGTTATTTATTTAAATGACACGTTCATTCCGCAACACTGCTCCGACCCAGGTTGCTGATCAATCCCTCTAGCGATCACCCCAAGTGAGGAGCCTCACAAGTTTGTTATGCATGGTTCTCCACTTGGGCCCATTAGTATCCAAGGTCTTTGTTTCAGGCATCATTCACTCCACTGTTACTCTGTTTACAAACTATTTGTCGCCACACTTTTCTGTCCTGGCATACTACTCTAGCTTCCTTCACGTCCATGCGTTTTTTCATGCAAGCTCTCGTGTTTCTGTGGCTTCTTATGTCTCTTCGGATCAGTGTCTCATTCACAGATTCTAACCATTCTTTCGGAGGTCTACCTCTGGGCATTCTGCCATTTACTTTACCTTTATACACTTGCTTCGTCAGTCGTTCATCTTTCATTCTTTCAAGATGTCCCATCCACCTTAGCTGATTTCTTTCCCATATGTCAACTAGTGTGTCTTCTGTGCCACATTCTTTGAGGATTGTCTCGTTTCGGACTTTATCCATCAGTGTTTTCCCGCATATTATGCGCAGAGGTTCCATGCCGATCGCGCTGATTTTACTCCTGTCCTTTTCTTGACAGGTCCATGTCTCACTACCGTATAGTACAGTTGGTACGAATATGGAATTATGTATGGCCATTTTAGCTTTTTTTGGTATGTTTTCATTTGTGAGGATGGACCCTGCTCAATAAAGGAAATATAAATTACACACATAAATGTATTGAAATTAACGATGTAACCTATCCTTTTGAACAAACTGGCGTTATCACAATCCCGGCACGAACAATTTTTTATTATTATGTAAAAATAGAAAATACGGAAAAAAGTGAAGGATATATCCCTCAATTATCAATCGGAAAAGGAATTTTTGTGGGTCGAGCCATTGTAAAACATTATGGAGGTAAAGCCTACGTCAAATATGCAAACATAAATGAAAAACCTGTAAAAATATCAATTCCTAATGTTCAATTACAAGATTTCGATCAATGCGAACTAAACAATTCAACGAATCATCTAATTTTTCAGAAAATAAAAATGATGAAAATTTGCCTAATTTAATATTAAATAGTTTTTTGAAATCCGATGAAAAGTCTAACCATTTCTGCAAATTTTACAAGATCACAGGCAAAGAAAGAGTAGAAATCATTAAAAAACTACTGCGGTTAGATCGTTTAACTTAGCACCTACAAACACTCTCCAACGCTCAATACCAAGAACAGATGATTGCCCCATTTTTTCGCGACAATATCGATTTGCTCCAGTTCATAAGGAACAAATTATCCGCCTAGTGCATAAATTATTAAAATCTGCTCGCTATTTCTCTGTTTTTGATTTAGAAACGGGTTTCCATCATATAAAAATGGATCCCAAAGATGCACACAAAACTGCGTTTTCAACCCCTTATGGGCATTACGAGTTTTACAGCAACAAGCGTTCAATATTTTAAAAGATAAAATGTGCCAAGAACCACTTTTAATTCGACCTGATTTTTCAAAACCTTTCATAGTAACTACAGATGCATCAGGTTATGCCATAGGCGGAATACTTTCGCAAGGTAAAATAGGTAAAGACCAACCAATTGCCTATGTTTCAAGATCAGTAACCGTTACTGAACGTAAATACGTCGTCTATAAAGCAGGAAAATCAACTGTTAATGCAGATGCGCTTTCGAGGAACCCCGTTCTAGAAAATGATGAAACGGTAGGAATTAATATAATTTCGGAAAATAACTCAACATTTGAGGAAGAGAATGCTACAAATTCTATGGAAATCTTGAACTTTGAGAATCATAAAAATTCAGATTCAGAAGAAAATATCAAAATAAATAGCGACTCTTTGAAGGAAAAAATTCCTGAAATTCTTCATAATTTAATAAGTGAGGAATCATTAAATGATTTTATTCCAATTTATATAACTCATAGAAGCAAACTATGTTCTTATCTGTGTCTATACTATTAGAAGAATGGTTATTACAATATAATTACGTTTGTCAATGTAAAAATGACTTTTCTAATAGGAATCTATATAATGCTTCTTCTCCTTCTTTATGAGTAGTTATTTACACTGTACCATGTAAATCCAAATTTACAGTTTTAATATTTACGAGACCGTACGCGCGCTGAAGCGCGCGCGTTTTACTCATTTGGATTAATGACAGTTTTTAAAATTATATCTGATTAAATTTTCTCAAATATTTAAGATTCTTATAAAAGTACATATGCCTAAAAATCATGAAAAAAATAGTGTAATAATAATTAAATCCATTCAATATTATTGCTATGTATATCGTATTCAAACTATAATCTATTTAAACAATTCTGTGAACACATAATTTTAACCAAATCACTTTGGCGTTTTTCTCCTAAGAAAATCCGTAATGCTTGCCCAGACATAACTCGCGATAACAATACAATTAGCAAATTGGCAAATGCCAATTTTATTGGAAATTGACGACGTTTGAAAGTAAATGGATAAACATCTTCACAGTACACTGTGATACGATGGATGAATACAATTTCTTCTGCTTTTGGTTGGAAATTCCTTAAAAAATTAAAATATTTGTTTGAAACTTCCTGTACTTTGTTCAGAAATTCATCTATTTTGTAAGGAAATTCATATGATCGGTTGAAAATTGATCGTTTTGATTTGAAACTTGTATTTTTCTTATTTAGAATCAATTTTTTAAGCTGGAAATATAACTGTTGCATTTTTTGTCGATAATTTATCTTTTTGATAAAAATGTAGTCTTCTTGGTTAAAAATTATACTATTTCGTTGAAAATTTACTTTAATTTGATTGGAAATTAATATTTTCACTGAAAATTTAAATAGGTATCCTGTTTTTAATTGAAAATTTATCTGTTTTGGGTTAAAATTCAACTGTTTGTTGAAAGTCCGTCTTTTTTGGTAAAAGAGTACTCTCATTAGTTGAAATTTCACCTTTTTGGTTGAAAATTTAACAGTTTTGTTGACAATTCGTTTGTTTTTTGTTTGAAAATTTATTTTAGGAACTGAAAATGATCCTAATTTATTTTTGGTTGAAAATTTATCTTTTTAGTTTGAAATTCATGTATTTGGTTGAAAATTAAATTTTTTTAAATTGAAGATTCATCATTTTAGTTGAAAATTCCTTTTAACTATTCCATTTTTTGTGGCAAATTTACTTTTTTTTAGAGAAACGTAATGTTTTTCGTTAAAAAATTATCTGTTCAGTAGAAAATTTAATGAATCTATTTTTTAAAGTATTAATTTCTTTGTCTAAAAAGAAAACTATTTGGCTGAAAATTCTTTTTTATTGGTTGATAGAGAAAATTCATGTTTTGGGTTGAAAAATCCACTATATGGTCAAAAATTCATATTTTCGGTTGAAAATTCATCATTGTGATTGAAAATTAATTTCTTCGGTTGAAAATGTGTTTCTTTTTGGATAAAAATTAATTTTTTTAGCAGAAGATATAAATATTCCATTTTCGCTTGAAAATTTATATTTTTAGTTGAAAATTGATTAATTTCGCTGAAAACTCGTTTTTTCTAAATATACTTCTGTAACTGAAAATTGAAATATTATATTTTTGGCTTGTAAATTTATCTTTTTTGGTTTAAAATTGAATTATGTCGTTAAAAAATAATTTTTTTGTTATCAAAAAAGCACATTTTTTTCTTAGTTGATAATTATACTATTTCGTTTAAAATTTACTTTAATTTTATTGAAGATTAATCTTTTCGGTGAAAATTGAACTATTTTTTGAAAATCAATGTATTTGGTTCAAAATTAAATTTTAAAAATTGAAGATTCATCATTTTAGTTGAAAAATCACTTGAACTATTCTATTTTTTGTTAAGAATTCATTTCTTTCATTGGAAAAAAACTATTTAGTTGAAAATTCGTTTTTTTGTTGATAGAAAATTCATCTTTTGGATTGAAAAGTCTACTATTTGGTCAAATTTTAATATTTTTGTTTAAAAATTCATCATTGTGATTAAAAATTAATTTCCTTTGTTGAAAGTTCATTTCTTTTCAGTTGAAAATTAATTTTTCTTTTCAACTGAAGATATAACGATTCCATTTTCGCTTGAAAATTTATATTTTCAGTTAAAAATTAATTAATTTTACTGAAAACTCGTTTTTTTAAATATTCTTCTCTAACTGCAAATTTTGAATATTATATGTTTGGTTTGTAAATTTATCTTTTTTAGTTTCAGATTGAATTATTTTGTTGAGAATTCATTTCATTGATTGAAAATTGATTGTCCCAACTAAAAATTTAATTGTTACGTTTTTTGTTAAAAAATAATTTGATTCAATGAAAAAAAATATCTTGTTGACATTTTTTTTTCTGTTGAACATTTATTTTTCTGACATTTCAACTGTTCTAATTTTGGTTGAAAATTGATTTTTTTCAGATGAAATTCGTGTGATGTGTTTAAAATGAGTCTTTTTGATAGAAAATTAATGTTTTGAGTTGAATTTAAAGCGATGCATTTTCCCGCGAAATTTAAACAATGTAATTATTATTATTATTGAAAGTAGAAAATACGATTGTTCAAATCCTAATTCAAAATGCTCAAAAATGCTCATCAAATTCTAAAAGTACATAAAGGTCGAGCATATTCTCGAGCATATTCTCATGCTCGTGAGAATTTCTCCGAGCACTTAAACTCTTTAGAACACTACACGTGCGCGTGCTTCTCAGCTGTCGCTTTATCCACTGCAGTGTTCCCAATGAAGAATTTTTGGAAGTAGCAGTTCCGTTTTTAATCGATAAAAGCAACGCGTTTCGAAGAAGTTTTACACGTTTTTCAATCGAAACTAAGAACCGAACACGTTTTTTAATAGAAACTAACAAAGCCGACACGTTTCGAAAAATGTTGTGTCCTGCAGTGGGACTCAGATGCTGTTTCGAAGTAGAAAATCGAACAAACCTCTCTTTCTATCTCCATACATTAGAAAAAGAGGTCCGTTCGATTTTCGACACGCTATCGGAATCTCACTGCTGCTCAGCTGTTGTTACAACCGGAAAAGGATCGACATGTAGTACTGGACCTTGAAACCATAATTAACAAAAAATAACCATCAATATAAATCATGCAATTATATGACTGATAATGCATACTAATATCACTATTGTTTATTGGTTTATCATAGTAAATAATAATATTATCCATAAATAAAATTATTTAGAGAAACCAAATTCAAATGAGGACGCGGAATTTCCGAACGGCAAGTATCGATTGTCGAAAATCACAATGGATAACTACACGACGAATCAGAAGTGCGGAAAAGGCGTTACGATCTTTCGACTTAGACTCAATGACTGATTTATTGGTTTATCATAGTAAATAATGATATTATACATAAATACAATTATTTAATGAAACCAAATTCAAATGAGGAGCCGGAATTTCCGAACGGCAAGTATCGATTGTCGAAAATCACAATCGATAACTACGCGACGAATCAGAAGTGCGGAAAAGGCGTTACGATATTTCGACTTCGACTCAATCATCTTTTTAGAATAGGAACCGCGTAAATACATTCGTATCTCTTTTATGATGTTGACGTAAGATTGGATGATCCTTTTTAAATTGTGTAGAATAATAATTCCGTAAGAGGATTCGGATGGTGCTACTGAAATTCTTGAAAACAATGATTGAATATACATAGATCTAATATTTTTCATTTTATTGTTACCATTTAACGTGCAATTGTATTTAAAGAAGTAAATTTCGCGAAATTTCTGTACGTAAGTACAATGACTATAATCAGAGTAAAATTGACTTTTCACCTTGTTAACTTTTTCAAGTACATTTCAGTACAGTTGCACGATTTGCATATTTTTGTAAATTCACAAGTCATGTTCATATGTATCCCCTTGTCTCTTATTTTTTTAGCGAAAATATTTGTATGCGTTTTAGTTTTTAGATATTTTTAATATTTCTGTAAAAAGATGCCAATTAGTAATAACGAAACATTCAAAAATTTAAATTTAGTGCTAACATTTTGTCAGTTATGGCCCAACGTAACACTGTTGAGTACGACTTTTCTAATCCAATATATATTGTAAAATCATTAGGTCATAATATTAACTTACCGCCATTTGAGGCTCAGTGTATTGTATATAAATTCAATATAAGGCATTCGTACGAAGCTGAGCCTGCATCTACGAAAAAAGCTGCAAACCAAAATGCTGCTCGCCATATGCTAGAAGCTTTAAAAAAAACAACAAAAAAACTGTTTTCAGAAGAAACTTTCACTTAATTAAGAGTCAAAATGCCTACCGTTAATATTCATGTAATTTCCGAAATTCGAATAAACTCCAATAAAATTAAGTTATATAAATGGTTAGACGCATGCGAAAGATGTTACGAAAGCGGGCATATAGCTCCACATTGTTTCCGTCCACATGGAAACCTTAGCTATAAAATGTAGTTCTTAATTTCAAAAGCATATAAAACATACATATTCATAATTTCTTATTGTACGTACTTATATGTGTTTTTTACATATGTTGAAAATTCCCTACCGGAAATCTAGATTATTTCTAGATACTTTCTGGACTCTGCTCGTCTAGCGAACGTCTAGGGCAATTTTATGACGGTCGGCTCGTCTGGGGTCCGTCTAGAGTTAATCTAGCGGCGTCTAGTAAGTTTTACCTGCGACCCTTTTGAGTCTAGGATTCGTCTAGTATCATCTAGAAAGAGGTCAATTCTAGATGATGCGTTCCTAGACGATATCATCTAGAAATCGTCTAGATTTTCGGTAGCGTTGTGTCTATTTCTTCAATTGAGTATTTATGAAGACGCTTCTACCATACGTTCGAACGCGGACGTTCGCTTTATGTGGGACTCTGAAGCCCCACCTGAATGCTGCACCCCTAGTTCGACTTAGGGGGAGAGGTGTCACGTCCCGCGACGTATATATATGTGTATATATGTTAATATATTTATTTATATATTTGCATGCTTATACTAATAAATACTTGATAAATATAGAGGGAATATTGTGCACTGTGTACTTCAGCTATATATATATATATATATATATAATTAAAAAAAAAGTTAAACAACCACCGCAGGGTACCACTAAGAGCAACTGCCATCTGGAAAAAAATGTCAATGGCCCCCAGTAGAACCGCGGTAAAATACACCTATGGCCACGTCTCACATCCGTGAGATGGGTGGTCACAGGGCACGACGAAATCACAACGACAGGCCGGCGAAACCCTCGTGTGTCTTGAGGACACGAAGCGACCCAAGGATGACAGCTTTCTGCATCCATCTCGCAAGAGCCTTGGCATATTTTTGGCACGCGGGTATGGCTTTAAGGTTACGAACCAGCGATAATTTCACACCTCCGAGAGCACCTATCACAAGAACAATTACTCGTACCGAATATTTTGGGTACAGTCGACGCAGCTCTCTTTTAAGGTCTTGATATCTCTCCTCTTTTTCTTTCTCCTTTGCAGTGATGTTGTATTCGGATGGAGCCGAGAATTCGATCACGAATATAGTTCTTTTCTCGAAGTCTTGGAGAACAATGTCAGGCCTCGAGTGCGCAACGGAGACTGCTGCTCGAAAATCGTAGTTCCAGAAAATCTGGCACTTCTCGTTTCGGACAATTGACTCTATATCCCTTGGAGTGTTCGGCAGGGCAGGGTCGCGACCAACACCGTAAGAGCGACAAAGGTGGTAATAAAGTACTCTTAGGGCCGCATTATGTCTATAGATATACGTTGTTCCTGCGTGGGTCGGACACCCCGATAGTATATGTTCTAGGTACTCAGCGTGTGCATGACACGCTCTGCACCTATCACTGGGAACTTCTTGACATAAAATGCGGGCGCGGTATGCTAAGGTGGAGATTACACCGTCCTGGCATGCGAAAATAA
>CAKNXH010043781.1:1740-25552 GCA_932178445.1 Andricus quercusramuli
AAAACTCTAGTTTTTGTTCTAGTGAGGACCAGTAATCATTAGTCCACAGAAGTCATTTAAAAAAAAAAAAATTTCATAACATGATTTAATATTAGTCTTCTAAAATTGAATTGTGCTGAGAGTATAAAGTATCCATGGAATATCTTGAGAATAGTTATTTAAACAGATATAAATTGATTACAAATTTGTGGAAATGAGTTACAAGAAAATAATAATAAATTGTTTAAATAATAATAAAAATGACAGAAATATTTCAAGGAATGTCAAAGAATTCTGCAGGATTTCCAAATATTTTGAGGACCTTTAGTTATTTCAAAGGACTTCAGGAATTAAAAAATATTTCAAGCTATTTCAAAAGATTTTGAAGAATTTAGAAAGATTTCGAAAATTTTTGGAATTTCAAAGAATTTTGTAGGATTTCCAAACAGTGTAAGCTCCATATAAAAGAATATATAGAGAGTTTTCAAAAATAAATTAAATTAAAATAAATTTTAGGGAACTCCTAGCAATTCCAAACCATTCAGAGGATTTTCAAGTATTTCTAGAATTTCCGAATACTAAAAGAATTTGAATAAATCTCCAAAGATTTCAAAGATTTCTAGGGAATGTAAAGGTTATTTTCTCGAGAACTTCAATAAATAAATTTAATTTAATTTATATTGAAGGGATTTAAAATCATTTCTACTTATTTTAATGGTTGTTTATAATTTTCAAAGATTGCAGGGGATATGAAAGAATTGAAAAACTTCAAAAGGATTTTGAAGATTTTGAATCATGTCAAAGGATCCCAAAAGATATAAGGCATTTGATGAGACCTTTAAATATTTCAAACATTTGAAGAATTAAAAAAATTTCAAGGTATTCCTAAAGAACTTCAGGAAATAAATTTTATTCATTTTATTTTCGAATGATTTTAATATTTCAAATTGTTTAGATTCAATTTTAAATAAACAAAATCGTATCGTTTTTTCAGTTCTTCAAAATAGTAGAATATGAAATTGAAAGTCTTGATAGTTGCACAATTTTCAGTTCAAGGGATTTGTAATTAAATAATCTTGAATTAAATGCTATAGAAATGAATTGAAAACAGAACTGAAGCTGTCCAATTTTTCGTTAAAAATTAAAAAAAAAACATTTACAATTAAAGAATACTTGATTGGAATACTTCAGGGATCAGTAATAATTTGAAAGAAAGTTTTAAAAAATAAACGATTTGAAATTAAAAAGTTGAAAATTGTGTTGCCTAAAATCAAAGTAGAAACAAACTGAGCTATCTGGAATTCCTACCTCAGTTTTAAATAGTGAAATCAACAATTTGAAAATTGTTTATCTTTAAATTATTTGAGTTTACCTAAAATAATTTCAATTTTAAAGGGGTTGAGTGCAAACGTTTTTTTCAGACTAATTTAATTCTAAAGGTTTATAATTGCAAAAATTTTCCATTTTGAACGGTAAGTTTATTTTATCTCAGAAAAATTTGTCTGATCAATTTTAATATCAAATTATAATTTTTTCATGTAATAAGTAATAACAATTATAAACTGAAGAATTTAAAATAATTGAATGAAAAGAAACTTTGGACAATTCAATTTAGTTTTCAATTTCTAATTGTCAAATTGTAATCGCTTCGAATTAGAAATTATTTGAATTCAAAAATTTTCTCATCGTCCTTATTTAAAGATATTCAATTTATAGCAGTTTGAAATTTTCCTATTTTCGAAATATTAATCTACAATCATTCAACATAGTGATTCTTCAATTGAAGCCAAACTGTTCAATTATTTTAAATGGTCTGCATCAGAAATGATCAAATTTTAACTCATGTTTAATGAAATTAACCAATTTTCGACATTTTTGTCTCACATTTTTTGTTTCAAAACTTCTGATACGAATTTTTCCAGTTTTAAAGTAGATGCAAATTAAAATATCTGAAATTAATATCTCAATAATTTATCTAATTTTTAAAGATTGCAGTTTTACAGTTCTCAGTTTTCATGTTGAACGCTGATTTTTTTTATGTTTCCCCTTTAGAGGTTTCACTATTGTAATTAAGATTCAAATGCCTGAATTTTTAGAAGTAGAATCAACAATTTTGAAATTGGTTATTTTTAAATCATTTAAGAAAAAAGTTTTTTAAACTGTAAGGTTTTACTTTAAAGGCTCACAATTGCAAAATTTTCCATTGTGAACGGAGAATTAATTTTTTTATCGCAGAAGAATTTGTCTAATTAATTTGAATATTAAATAATATTTTGTTATTGAGTATTAATAATTTGATAATTTCAATATGAAATTATTCGATTCTAAGATTCTTCAAAATCCAAATGAAATTGTTTGATTTTCAATTTTTTGAAGTAGATATTATACCATTTTAATTCTTTTCAAATGAAATTATCCAATTTTCAATAGTTTATTCTAAAATTTTTCAATTGGGAAAACTTCTGAAACCATTTTTTTTCAATTTCAAATACTTTCAGTTTTAAATGACTAAATTTCCAGCGATTGCATTTGAAGAAGGTACAAGTTTAATTTTTCTTTTTGATTCCATTCGAAATATTGTACTTTTTTCACAACTTTGCTACTGAATCCGAAATTGTTTCATTTGAAACGTTCTCAATTTAAAATCGTTTAGAATATGTCGATTTTCATTTGAAAGTGATCTTAATTCGAAATGTTTGATTATTAAGGATTAATTTTCCAAAACTCTTGATATACATAATTTAATTTAATAATGGGCTTTGAGATTGTCTATATTTTTCGCGTTGGGAAATAAAAAGCTAGAGACGCGAACGCGCGCTGGCCATGCGTGCATTTTGTACTGGTAATGATATAAATTAATGAAAAAATTGAAGAAACATCTAAGCGAAAATTTTGGTTGAAATGCAGAAGTAATGACGTTGTTCCTCAAAATATTTTAGACGTTAACAAACGACAAAAAAATGTTTAATTTTACAGTGTTACTTGTCGAAAACAACTAATCAAGTTTAATCATCATTATTCTTGGAAATTACTAAAAATTGAAACTCGAGATATTAACTTTCATATTAATTTTTTAAATAGAACCCTTGATAAAATAAGAATAAACATTTTAGCATCTGAACTTAATGATAATATTTAAAAAAAATTTCTTTGATTTGTCGTTAATTAAATTCAATTCTATTCCTCAAAATTTTAATACAAAACACCAAATTAAATTTGAATCTTTATTTGGTAATCAATATAGCCGATCAATGATAAATAATTAATTAAACTAAATATGACCTTGCTTTAAAATGTTCAAAACAAGAATTTATTGATACTTTCAAAAATATAGAATCAGTTCTTCTATCGTCAGAGCTACATAATGACCTTAAAAATTAAATTAGAGACAAATTAACCACTAATATGAACAGCACTTTGAAAAGAGATGTTCATATAAACAAAGAAGACAGAGAAATCTCAAAAAAATTGAATAAGACAAGAACATTTTTGAAAAATAACTCCGATGTATTATTTACGAATGCTGATGAAGGTAATCTCACCGTTTGTTTAAACAAATCAGTATATAACTTGAAAATGACTAATTTGCTTTCTGACACATCTACTTACATTCCTATGAATAAAACACCTATAACAAAACTACAGACAGACACATAAAAAATCTTTAAAAATCTCAAAGACAATAATTTTTTAAAATACGAATACCATGACAATGAACTTACTTTAACTGATACAGTTCTGACAAAATGTTATGGTCTGCCAAAAATACACAAACAAGATGTCCCTTTTCGTCCGATTATTTCTCTTATTAACAGTCCAACCGATTTTTTAGCCAAAATAATTTACGATGAGTTAAAAAATGGTATTGAAACCCCCATTTCACATGTCAACAATAGTTTCGAATTGGAAGAAAAAATGAAAGATGTATACATAGACGACGATTATGTTCTCCTCACAGCAGAGTATATTCTAAGAAAATTTTAGAACTACACGGATCCAGCCTAACTCGAAAGCTAAAAAAAGAAAGGTTCTCAATGATCGAAAGACAAATAAACGTCTGTTTTCTCCCTTATTCATCCAAAAATTGTCCTAATAGTGTGTTTTGGTAAAAATTTAGAACTGCACATTTTCATATTAAGAACTGCACTTTTTTTCAGAACTGCATTATTGTTTAGAACAGCACGTTAGAATATACTCTGCCTCACAAAAAAAACTAAGAATAAAATTTGTTGCAGGAAATTTTTTAGAAAGATAAAATGTTGTTCAGCCAACTTCGCGTCTTTCAAAATACATGTGTTTGCCATGGCATAGAAAAAAAAAGTTTAACCGATTTTTGTGTAAAGTTTATCCTGTGAAGTTAATTTTTGTTGCAAAGAATCTTTCGTCGGAAATCGATGTCAAGTTTATCTTCTGTTTTTTCTGTGCTTTCACTTGATGTAAGTTCATTGTTTACAAATATCCCTTGTAACTTAGTTTTACAAAGTTTGGAAAAAAGAGCTAAATATATCCACAATCAATACTTGTACGAAATTCCTTTTGTAAAACACTTTTTTTATTTTTAATAACGATATTTACAAACAAATTAATGGCACGCCAATGGGCTCTCCAATTTCACCTTTGTTTGCAGATGTCGTAATGGATGATTTGGAAGTGACATGTCTAAAAAAATTGAAAAAAATCCACGGTTGTGTTCCTCTGCTATATTTTAGACACATGGATGACACGATCATATGCATTAAAAATACACATATTGATACAGTTCTTCAAGTCTTCAATTCGTATTAGAAAAATTTAAAATTTACCTTTGAATTAGAGATAAATAAAAGTATTATTTTTTTGGACATGACGTTAATTAGAAAAGATAACCACATCATCACCAATTGGTTCCAAAAACTTATGTCATCTAGCGGACTAATGAACTTTCTTTCACATCCTCCTATAAAACAGAAAAAAATATAGTGTACAATCTTGTTGACAGAGCTATATTATTATCTCACAATAATTATAAATTTTTTTGTAAACAATGTCCTGCATCTTATGTGGGTGAAACAAAAAGATCTTCAAGAATTCGGATCAATGAACATATCGATAGGAAAAAAGCAGAGTTGGTCGTTTATAAACATCATCATAATTTTGGTCACACATTTGATTGGGACAATGTAAAAATCGTAGATCGAGAACCTGACTATAAAAAAAGAATGATTTCAGAGATGATCCATATTAACAGCAGTTCAAATAATATTAATAAAAAAGAAGATATTTATGCTCTCAGTAAAATATATTTTCCATTATTACAGAAATTAAATTTGGGTGTTTAACTTTCGACAAGATAGAATTCAATGTATATTATCCATGAATATGTGTATGCGGACGTGTATATAATAACGACACAAGCTTTTGTTTTTTCAGTTGACTTTAGACTGTCACTTCAGTCGACCAAAAATGGGTCCTTTATATTCATTTTAATTAGACGCGTTAAAATTCATGTTTTAACCAGTGAATGTCAACGGTAATTTTTAAATTTTGATTTTTAACTTATATTATATGTAACTGTAAAAATATGTGATATTTGTGTGGTGTTTCTTTATTTTAATAAATTAGCCTGATGAGGTTGGCGAACCAATGCCAACGAAACGTCGCACACTTTACCAAACATATGAGTTTTTCACTCTTTTTGCCTTCATCCATCGAAATTTCTTCTTCAATTAATGAAAACATTATTAAGAATACTCAGAGCCTATCCACTTATTTTTGAGCACTTTTAGTCCCGGAGATAACAAATGTTTTTCATAATATTATTTAAAAAATTTTGGTCAAAAAAAAACGGGACATAAAACGCGAGGGAACATTTGGTAGACACATGTCTGCCAGTGCCGGGATGAAATATGATAATACATGACCCGTCTTTCTCTCTGGCTAAGCGCGGAGGCCACGCTCCCATTATACGGTAATTAGTCCGCGAATGAATACAAATGCAGTTACATAAATAAAAGCCTGACTCGGCTCTGTTTTAAATTTGCCTACACGCAATTTGCATATAAATGTTTGGGTGGACCAGAAAAAGGATTTTTTTTTTTTAATTCAAAGTAAAGAAGCTCCTCGATTTAAAAAAATATAAGTCAGATAATGAACTTTAACCCATAGAAGAACTTGATTAGACAATTCTAATGTAAATTACTATGAGAACACACAAGGAAAATGCCTGAAAACTAGAGTCATATGATTTTTTGGTTCAGATAATTTACTTAATTTCTTAGTTATCAAACATGTTGAATATTTAAAAATATTTTTATATTACTGATTACTTTTGTTTTGTTTTGGATCGAAATTGGAAAATTTTGTATCTGAAATTCTCAAACTTGAAAAATTTTACACGGAAATGTTAAACATTGTCTAATTTGATTAGAAAAGAGTGGAAATGGCATCATTTCTAATCCAAACCGTTCAAAATTAGATCATTCGATATTATAAGGTATTGAAATTGTATTATATCTAATTAAAATAATTCAGAATTGGATAATTTAATTCAAAATAGAAAATTATTAAAGTTATAATATTAGGGCGACTGAAAAATCCCGAAAAATGAAAATTCCGAATGAAAATTCCCGAACAGTTAATAATACTACCGAATTTTTTTGTACACATTATTTATTTACTAAACATACAATAATCAAATATTTTTATAAAAGAAAAATTTGTGAGGGTTTAACTTTTGAAATAACAATAATTGTATACAAATTTGTTTGAAAAGATAAATTTAAAAACACGTGAGCCTCTATCGTTTCTTTTTAATTTTATTTTCGAATTAACAATTTGATTTTCTTGTACATTTTTTTTGCAATTTCTGAAAATACTCTGCACATTTTTAAACACCATTTTTCGTTGAGAAATATATTTTTTTCATCTATTTTTTTTTTTAAATTCAAAAAATAATTTAAAGAAACCTTCAAACTTCAAAAACTTTCCTGTGTAAAAACTGTTGATCATTTTATTTTTATCGAATAAATTATATTTAACAAAAAAACAATTTTACAATTGTTGAAATTCGGCAATTTCCTAGTTCCGATATTCTATAATTCGACAAATTTTTTTCGGGAATTTAGTTCTTCGGGACTTCTCAAATTCCGTAATATTATAAACTGTCGGGAATTTTATTATTTGGATTTTTAGTCGTCTCTTTATATTATAACCAAATTTGAAATTTTCCGACAGAAAAAAGCCGAGTTATGAAAGATCCGGAATGAAAAATTTCCGAATTTGAAGAATTAAAGAAATGGGTTTTTATTACGTATTATTTATATATTAAAAATACAACAATCAAATATTCTTATAAAACAATTTTTAAAAATGTTTTTTTCATTATTGCTTGAATTTAAAATGACAATAATTGTATAAAAAATTATTTAAAAATTAATTTGAAAACACGTGCATGATTCAATTCAGCACTGCTTCATCTCGGAATTCCTTTTTAAATTTAATTTTAATTTTCATCCAGAAATATGTTTTCTCCAATTGTTTTCATCTCTCTAAGTGAAAATTGCACATAAAGTTAAATTTTTGAGAAAAACCCCAATTAGCTAGCATTATCACGAAAAAATATGGTTGTCAGAAAAAAGAAATTCCTTCAACAATTATGTTTGTTAAATTGCATTAATTATTACGTCGTTCTGAGTGAAAAGTTGACCAAAAATGGAAAATTTCATAAAAAACCTCAACTATCTAGCATTACTATAGGAGAAGATAGTTGTAAACAATATTAATTCCTTTTATAATCATGTTCGTTGAATTGCATTAATTATTATTAATTCGTTCTGAGTGAAATGTGGACAAAAAGTTGAATATTTCAGAAGAAACCGCAACATTCTAGAATTATTCAAAGACAATATTTAAAAAAATAATAATAAGTCTTTTGAACAATTATTTTTATGAACTAAAATTAACTGTTGTATCACTCTAATCGAAAAATGGACAGCAAGTGTGAAAGTTTAGAAAAAACTTTAACTTTCTGACATTATTCTAAGAGAATATTGTTATAAATAATAATCAATGGAATAAACAGTCATTTTTGTTAAATATAATCCATAATTGTCACGCTCTAACTGAAAATAAAAAAAAAAGTTCGAAAATTAGGGAAAACTCGCGACTTTATAACTCTATTCTAAGAGAAAATGGCTATAAACAATAATAAATTGTTCAAAAAATTTATTTGAACATCTAATTAGCAGAAGGAAGACACTTTCGATTGCCATACCTCCTAAACTATTCAAGATAAAACATTAATTTTTTTTATTTGATAGGAAATTTAGTGCACTTGATTTGTTGTTCATATTATTTACGCGCGGAATGTAGTAAGAAGGGTGCAATTAAAAATTTGTCTGAAAATTACAAAAAATCGTCATTACCGCGAAAAATTCGCAAAACTCAATTTTTTACTTATGGGGGTTTTTTGGGACCCCATCAAACAGAGCTATTGAGGTGATAGTTAAAAAGTAATCTTCGATTCTTATTCTAGGGCTGAATGTGAAGATAAATGTTGAGTTACAACTCGTTCATTTGATATTCACGATTCTGAATAAAATTTACAAAAACGGTTGTTTCTTATGGGAAATACGTGTTAGACTTCATGCGGTTTGCGAAACTTCTAAATATCTTCTTCTTCAGAAACAAAAAAAAATGCATTTTTTTGTGTGATTTAAAAAAATTTGAGCTACTCTAATGTTTATGCGCGCATGTTTCAGGGCCTCGGCGCACCCTGGTCTGACCATTAAAGTCTGTTTCCACTTCCTGGCAGATGTAGATTTAATTCCATGGGATTTACTTCTACTTTGAACAGACTGCCAGCCACAGATAGTGGATCGAATGAATTACCACCATTTCCATGACAGGAACGTATAGAAGAATTATGGCAGTTTCTGAAACTGCCTCAACGATTATCCCGAATTTATCGAGCTTCATTTAATAACGTGGAACCACATAGTGACCTTTAACTCCTGAAGTTGATTTTTTGAAAATTGCTTTCACTACAGTGAGCTCTCATTTATTCCAAGGCTTACTTATTCCAAGGATCACTGATTCAAAGTCCCCCAAAGAGCGTCGCTTGACAAAGCACCCGACTCACGGTAGAGGTGGGGGCTCTTGCAGACTTGGAATATCCGAATATCTAAGTTTCTTGGTCCTTGGAATAAGTGAGAGTTCAGTTGAAAAATTTTAAAATCCAAGATGTTGGATCCAATATGGTTGAATGGAAGTGAAGAAACGAACTGATTCGCTCTGAACTTGATATTTAGAGGTTCTTTGGAGATCTGATCAAGAATCTGGATTCAAAATATGAAAATTCAAAATTGCGGGTCCAATACGGTGGACTCGAGCTAAACAAATTGGCTCTCAACTTGGTATTTGGGTTCTTTATTTGGGTCACTGATTATGAATCTGAGGTCAAAACTTGAAAAATTCAAAAACCCAAGATGTCGGATCCAATATGGCGGAATGAAACTAAAGAAATGAACTGATTGGCTTTGAAGTCGGCATTTATGGGCTTTTTGAATATCTGATTACGTATTTTTCACTTTTCGAAAAACATATTAAAAAATTGTGAATGAGAACACCTTCTTGCGCAAAAAATACTGAACACCCTGAATGGAATCGACTCGTCAAAATTGCCTAAATAGATGGTGAAACTCCGAATTAATTTTTTACATTCTTATCAAGGAAGGTATTTTTGTGTATCTTTTTTCCTTTTGGATTAGTGTAAAATTTGACCTCTCCATGTTTTTGTCAAATGTGAACGTTTTGAGACCTTCTAAACCCGAAAAACAGGTTTTCGCGATTCCGTCTGTCCGTCTGTCTGTCTGCATGTATGTCTATATGTGCGTATCTGTAAATTTTTGGTCTGATAGCACGACTACTTTCGGAAGAATTGAGATATTGGGTTGGCCTTTGGTACACTCTTTTAAAAAAAGACAAACAATTTATCTCAATTACTTTTTTCAAAAAAAAAAAAAAAAAAATCACTAGAGTTACAGAATTTACAAAATTTACAAAAAATGAAAGAAAATAAAAATTTTAAGACAAACAACTCACGATATGAAAAAAAGTCACAGAAAGGAAAACTTTGCTTTTTGAGCACCCTACAAGGTAGGGTATAAGAACTTAGGTGATAGAAACTTTGTCAATTTTTTTAAAAAATCAAAAATTCTAATTTTGACCGCACAAAAAATAGAAATTTTCGTTTTCCGTTCAAACTATACAAGATACGAAAAAAGATGATCTGACAAAAATTGTTCATTCAAAAAAAGATCTAATAATTTGCTACCGTTCACTTTTTGATAGCACGCGTAGTTTTTGTTTTATTCGTAAAAAACAGCATTGGGAATAAAAAAAATTAATTTCGAAAAATGACACAAGAGACGAAAAAAAATGAAAAGACGAAAGTTGTTCAACCGAAATATATCAACAAATTTAGTTATAAGCTCTTGTTATAAAAACACGTTAAAAAAACAACTGTTTCGAAAAACGACACAAACTACAATAACAGTTTATTTAAAAAAATTTGTTGCCTTAATTATATATACAAATTTGCTTAGAAACACCTTACGCTAGGATGCGTATTTTTGGTTAAAATCGTAAAAAATCACATTGCAAATGAACAAATCAAATTTACCGAAAAACGATACAAGTTGCAATTAAAGTTTGATAACAAAATTATTTTTTTAAAGGATGCGCAACTTTTTCTTAATTCTGAAAATTTGTACGTTATTTTGCAATATTTTGATGAGCAATCCCAGATCCAGGTACAAAAATAAATATGATATAAATTTGATATAATAGGGTTGAATTCAGTTCGTTAAAGCCGAAGGAGTTTTAACAAAAGAGAATTCACAATCACCAAATTACAGTTGTCGATACTTTTACCTTCAATTTCAAAAGTTGTGTGCACAAATTTGGGGGAAATACAAAAACTGAGCGCGTAGAGCGAGTTAAATACATTATCGAGCGCGAACCGCGAGAACCAATAGTCGCGCGCCGTAGGCGCGTTCAAACTTGCGAGCCGCGGGCGCGGCATGCGATGAGGGTATGCCCGCGCGGCGGGCAGATTTTATTAATAATAATAATCCAGCCGAGTTTCCTGAATTTTGCTAGATGTTTTTAATTCATTAAAAAAATTATTCATTTAATTCAATAATCAAATCAGAACGAATAATAATAGTTTAATGATTAATTAATTAAATGAAAGTGAATAATTTATCATGAATTATTGTTGTATTTACCAACAGAATTGAAGATATTTATTTTTCACAAGTCAGGCTCGAGGAAAAAAAAATTGTTTACTAAATTCGTTAAAGTTTATGTGTCACAATGTATGAAACTTTTTATCTTTAAGCGAAAGACAGTTTTTAAAAAAGAAGCGAAAGAAAATTCCTCAAATTTTATGTTCCATAATGTTTATTTTACCGAAAAATTATTTACCATAATGTTTCTCCATTTGAGTTGTTAATTTTCCTTACTTTTGTTTTACCAGAAAACCAATAACCGGAAAAATAATTTTTTGAAAAATGAAAATTCGCCAAATTCTCAACTCACCGAAAATAATAAATATACACCAAATTAATAAATTTCTGAATTCTGAAATTCCCCAAAATAGTAAATTGTTAAATTTTCGAAAAAATAGATTTCGAAAATTTGAAAAAATTAGGTAATCCCAAATTTAAATTGTAACACGAGTTTTAATTGTTACCATTGAAAATCTGAATATTGAAATGATTTATATTCAAAATTTCTCTAATGGGGATTTATTATCATTTTTTAAATCATTTTCTTAAAATTGGAGACTTCAATTTTAACGAGTCGCAATTTAAGATTCTTCAGTTTTTGAGATTTAAAAGTGAAGATTCATTAATTTGGAACGTTTAAGGTTTGAAATGGTGCAATTTTGAAGGCTTCTTTGTGGCATGGTTCAAAATTAAAATTTAAAAATTACTCAATATTGAAAATTGAAAATTCAAATTAATTCAATTTTACAGATTCTCATTTGGAAGTTTTTCAATTATAAAAATCTTCAATTGAAATTCTTAAGTTTTCATGACTAAAAATTAACCATACATTGATTTGGAATATTCATATTTTTAAATGACGCAATCTTGAATGTTTTCTCTGGTGGTTTGATTTTGAAAGTTCAATATTGAAAATTATTCAAAATAGAAGATTTGAAATTAAAATTAATTCATTTTTACAGATTTGCGATTGCGAACTAGTCAATTTTTATGGTTAACAATTGAAGTTTAATTAATTTATAATGTTTCAAGTACAAAATTGTGCAATTTTGAAACTTTTTTTTTAATAGTTTCATTTTGTGGATTGAAAATTGAAATCAATTCAATTTTGAAGACTTGGAATTGATTTAATTTTCTAGATTTTCAATTAAAAATTATCCATTTTTATACACTAAAAATAACGGCTCACAAAGTTTGCTTACGATATCTATAAAATAATCGCGTGCTGGTGGAAAATTCCATGAGTTTCCAAAACGGTAGCCTTCAAATTTTTTTCTCTCCATCAAAGAAACTCATTGGAACTTTCAAATTAAAAAATGTGTGCGGGGCTATTTCTAAAATAATCAATTCTCGAAAATTATTCAACAGGGACACACATCATACAATTTTTAAAAATTTTCAAGATTAGTTTTTCAGAAAAAAAATAACCATTCAATTTTTTTTCGAATTATGATCTTCAAAAATCTACATTTTGCATAAAAATTTGTGAAATCTTCTCAATTTTTCAATTCTTTTCTGATCATTTCAGAACTTTTAAATATAATTTGAAATGATCTAATTTTCTACTACATTTTTTTAAATCCTGCAAAATTAAAAAAAGTGTAATCAAAATCTTCTAGATTCTTGGTCGAATTTTTAAAAATTTCTTGAGATATATATATATATATATATATATATATATATTTTTTTTTCAATGTTAATTTTTCATAATAAGAGGTCATTACAAATTTTCCCAGGAAATTCAAAAAAGATCTTCCTATCCTCCTGAAACCTTTCAAAATTCGAAATTGGTATAACAAAATGCCTCTCAATCTTTCTGATTTTCTTTCGAATTTTCTTGAAATCCTTTGAAATGATTCGAAATCTTGAAAAAAAATTTTACTCAATTTAAAAAAATATAAAATCATTGACAATTTTCCCACAAATCTTGAGAAAGTTTTGCATTCTCTTAAAACCTTTCAAAATTTTGGAAAAGCTTCCATTTTTTTCGAAATCATTGAGAAATCTACAATTCAGTATAATTTTTTGTTTGTAATCTTTGCAAGTTCTGAATTATAATTCAAGTATTTTTAATTCTTATTATTCAATTCTCCAGATTCAAAACTGAAAATTATTTTATTTCACGATTTAATGTATTCAATAATTTTATATATTTTCCATGACAAATTTTACAACTTTCAGGATTTGTAATTGGGTATTGGAATATGTAGTTCCATTTTGAAGACATACAATGGAAAATTATCCAGTTTTGAATATTTGCAATTGAAGATTCTTCAAGATTCAATATGCATGATAGAAAATTATGTGATTCAGAATGCTTTTTCAAAAATAATTAAATTATGAAGATTTAAAAATAAACGTCTCCACTTTTAACGATAGTTAAAATAGTAAATTACCAAATTTTAAAATTCCCAAAATAGTAAATTGCTGAAAATTCACGTTCCCAAGAATATTTGGTTCTAAATTCAGGTTTTTGGTCAAAGATTCAACTTTTTTTTTTTTAATTCATATCTTTGGTTGCAAATTTAACAATCTTGCTGAAAATTCGCTCTCAGCGCCTTTTTGGAAATTATGAGTTATCAAACTGATCATCCACCTTTACATTTCTATAAATTATATATTATATTCATTCAACAGAAATTTTCACTGGACGCAAGACGTTAAAAAAAAATTATGATGTTTTTTTCAATTTCAATATTTTCAATTTTTGTCACAGCGCAACAATATACAATAAATAAATAAAGTGACGAAATTGGCCATTTCTGCTTTGTGAATTTTTTTCTCGCGAAAAAATAGAGAAAGAGACTCTATCAGCTGGAATGATTAAAACTTAACAATTCTCTTCACAATGAGCCATAGATTACGAGTGGAATATTTCTTTTCAAATATCGCCCCCATAAGTCTGTTTTATAGGGTCTTAAAAAACCCATAAGTTTAAAAATGGCTTTTGCGAGTTCTTGGCGTTGATTATGATCTTTTTTAGGGCTTTCAAATGCAAATTGTGGCTCCTACATGGAATACTACTTCATACTCATAATGGTATGCTCACATAA
This sequence comes from Andricus quercusramuli, assembly GCA_932178445.1. Classification (NCBI taxonomy): domain Eukaryota; kingdom Metazoa; phylum Arthropoda; class Insecta; order Hymenoptera; family Cynipidae; genus Andricus; species Andricus quercusramuli. Next base: position 16,043 of record CAKNXH010043781.1, read on the forward strand.
ATTGTTTAAACAATTTATTATTGTTTTTGGCAATTTTCTCAGAGAATAGAGATAGAAAGTCATGGGGTGTTACACTTTTTGTCCAATTTTCTATTAGACTCAGGTGATGATTAATGTTAACAAATATAATTGTTCAAACAATTTATCACTATCGTTAATAATATTTAATTGGAATCATGCTAAAAAATTGCGTTTTTTTCTGAAATGTTCAGTTTGTGTACAACTACCAATTAGAGTGAGGTGGAGAATTGATTAATGTTAGAAAATTAATTGTTTGAACAATTTATCACTATTGTTGAAAATATTCAATTTGAATAGTGCTAGAAAGTTTCGGTTTTTTCTGAAATTTTGATATTTTTTTCCAATTTCCAATTAGAGCGATATTTGAAGAATAGTTCAAATATCTATTTTATTTGAGAACGAAATATACACAGAAAAAAAGAGATTGAAGAAAATATTTTTTCTTATAATATTTATTTTTTACTTGTTTATAACTAAAAAGGCAAAGCAAAGTTGAACATTTCAGAAAAGCATCAATTTTCTAACACTTATCCAAGAGAAGACAGTTATCAACAATAATAAGTATATGTCGAAAAAAGTGGACAATTTCAGAAAGAAATGCAAACTTCTAGCATCATTCAAATTGAATATTATTAACAAGATAAAATTTATAAATTAAATCGTTCAAAGAATTAATGTTATAACTCTAATTGTTCACCTCATTCAAATCGGAAATTGGACGAAAAACTGAGAATTTTATAAAAAAACGAAACTTTCTAGCATTATTCAAACTAGATATTATCAACGATTATAATAAATTGTTTGAAAAATTATTTTTGTTAACATTAGTCAAGTATTGCCTGAGTTGAATTGAAAATTTGACAAATAGCGGAAAATTTTTGAAAAAAAACGCGACCTTCTATTTCTATTCTAAGAGAAAATTGCTAAAAAAAATAATAAATTGTTCCAAAAATAATAAATTGTTCAAACAATTCATGTATAACATCTAATTATGAGTATAAAGTAGTATTCCATGTATTAGCACATATTGAGAATCCTAATGCACTACTTTTTAACAGATTCCTGTTTTCGAATTTATAAAATTCTTTCGGTTCTATATTTTCATTATTTTTCGTAGAAAATTGCATAAGCAGCTTGAATATGTATGGGCTTGAGTACCTAAGGAAGGTTATTCTAATTATATAGATTTTTTCCGGATGCAAATGTTGAGAAAATTTAACTAATTCCTAAATTTATCAATTCTTACATTCCTAAATTGTTTGGTAAAAGAACATTTTTCAGAAATATATATAATAATTTATAAAGGGCAAACAAAATGAAAAATATAAAAGTTTAATTAAAGAACATGATGCTGTAACGTTCTCAACCCGAGTATTGAAATAATAAGCAGGTCACATTGTGAAATTGCGTAATTAATCAAAGATTATGAAAATAGGAATAGTGGAAAATAGAAAAGCTCAAAAAAAGTAGGCGATTTTGTAACCATCAATCGGAAGACCCTATTTCAAAAAATTTCAAGAATCTATTTAGTCAATATGTCTTCATTTATTGACCTTATCAGAGCGTTTAATGATAAAAAATTAATTTGCGCTTATTGCAGGATTTCAACGAACTTTTCGTTTTTTTAAATTTGTATTTTACGCTATCCCAAAATAATTAATGACGAGAACGAAAAGGTTTCCCATTCTTTTTAGATTTTTTTCCTATTATTCCGATGAAGCTCTCGTTTTTCATTATACCTGAAACAGAAGCCTTTTATGAAGGACTCATAAAACTGAAAATGCAATGCTTTCACGAGAAAAAAATCCCTAATGAAAATCGGGCCTGCACTTCGTTTACTTTGGAATATGCTGTCATAAAAATCTATGCATCTGTAACTCTTTTCTCGTAAAGTCCTCACTTCTCATATGAAAGTCGTCATAACCGACGTAAAAGCAGTAAATGCATCCAGGGTCGAGAGAACTTTATTTCCGGATGTATTTCAAGTATCTTCTATGTGAGCCTCGAAGATCAACGTCGAAACTTTCGTTATTAGATATCAGAACAGGAAGTTCTCCAGACTGTAAGTTGAGACATATAGTCGTTCTCTATTAAGGAACTTGGAAATAAGTGAAGAGTCGATACCGTGAAAGTTGGCGAGACTAGAATCACAATTATCAAAACAGAGATTATCAATTCTGCAAGCTTCGCTATTAATTGGGAAGCGTTTATTAGTTACGTGGGGATGATTTTTTGAAATGAAATTTCTTTTGGGATGGCAGTGAACTGAAAAAAACGACCGACCGACCGAACGACCGACCGACCGAACGAACGGATTCCATATCTCTCTGTCTCTCTCTTACAAGTATATTTTCCACAGATATTATCTTTCTGTACCTTTTCTCTCTATTCGCGTCTCCCTTTTGTGCGGCGACTCGCAATTTTTCTGAAGACGCCTCTTCGGTATCCCCACTACTGCCAGGCTAAGTAAATTTTAATTTCTGATTTTTTTCTCTCCCTGTACTCTTCAGCTATTCGGCCTCCCAGGGTGTCTAGTGTCCTGGAAATCCTTGAAGACCTGGAAAAATCCTTGAATTTGTTTCAACCTGAAAAACCTGGGAAAGTCCTTGAATTTTGTTAATGGTCCTGAAACTTTTATTTCCTTCGAAGAAAAAGAACTTGTTTCTAAATTTCTTCTCTGCTGAACAGAAAAATAATGCTGAATCGTGCATGTATAATAATCAGGGTGTGTACTTACCTGGAAAAACCTGAAAATTTTAGGGAATTTTTTTTCGAGAGCGTGATGAATTTTTTGTATAATTGTGATATAAACTTGAATATCAATGTTTTTCAATTTGTAAAAGTAGCTTTATATATTACTTTTTTAATATATTAAAAATTTTTTTAACTAAAATTTCAGCTTTTTTTAGTTGAAAATTCAAACTATTCATTTGAAAATTCATGCATTTTATTGACAATTCGACGTTTTGAATGAGAATTCATCTTTGTAGGCTGAAAATTGAACTATTTGGTTGATAGCTCACATATTTTGTTGAAAATTCAACTCCTTGCTTTTTAATTTTGCCTTGAGAATTTGTATATTTGTTGGAAATTCAAACCTCCGGGTTAAAAATTCAACCTTTCGGGTTAAAAATTCAACAATTTTTGGTAAAAGTTTCATTTTTTTGTTTCAAAGTTCAACTATTTGGATGAAAATTTATTTTTGTAGGTAATAAATGCAACTTTTTTCTTGAAAAGTTGTCTATTTGTACAGAGAATTCGACTTCGTGGATTGATATAATTTACTTTTTTTTTTGTTGCAAGTTGAACCAATTAATTGTTTAAACCAGAAAGTTGACTGTTCCATTTCTGATTGAAAATTTATCTTCCTCATTCTGAAATCCAACTATTTTGTCCAAAATTTATCTTTTTTTTTTATATTCATGTATTTTGTAGAAAATTCTTTCTTTTCGGTAGAAAATGAATGATTTCGGCTGACAATTGATGTATTTTGCTGGAAATTCGGTAATTTTAACACATTTTTTAAACTGAAAATTTAACTGTTGTATTGAAAAATCGCCTTTCTGATAAAAAATTGATGATTTTTGTTGAAAATTCAACTAGTTTTTTGCAAATTTAACTCCTTTATTAAAAATTTATTTTTATAGTTGAGGATTCATCTTTTCAACTGAAAATTCTACTCTGTTCGAAACTCTTTTTTTTTGTTCAAAAATCAATCTTTTTATCTGAAGATTCAACGCTAATTTTATTTTCATCCAATTTCAAAATATTCGAAGGATTTCAAGAGATCCGGAATGATTTCTGCAAATACTCAAGATTTCAATTAATGTTAACGGGATGTCTAGAGATGTCAGGAGATCTCGTAATATTTTGAAATGATTCCCGGAATATCAAAAATTTCAAACGATTTTTAGAGATTGTAAGTGATTCCTATAGATCTTATAGGACCAAGAGGGATTTTTATGGGATTTTGAGCATTTTGATTATTTTTGAGGATTCTCAAAGATTTCACGGAATCTCCAAGAATTGGAGTAGGTTTCACAATTTTTTGAGGACTTTAAAGAGTTTTTACATAATTTGATAATTTTTAAGGAATTTACCAAATTGTCAAAATAATTTACAGGGCTTCAAAGGATTGTAAATATTTCGAAGGATTTCAATGGATTTGAAAAAATACCAAAATATATTCATGGATTCTAGAGGGTTTTATAACAATTTGAAGAATTTGTATATGTAAAGTATAAAGTGTTTTAAAAGAATTCGGGCAGCTTTAATGACTTTTGAAAAATTCCAAGGAATTTAAAAATATTTTGAGGGATTTCCAAATAATCGCAAAGATTCATGTGGATTTTAAGATTCCAGTGAATTTCAAAAGGACTTTCATGAGTACAGGGGATCTCGCAATATTTCAAAATAATTTTCGAAATATCCAGGATTTTATCCGATTACGATTAATAGGGATTTTTATGGGATTTTGAAGATTTTAATCGATTCTGAGGATCTTAAAAAATTTCACGGAATCTCAAATAATTTTAAGGGGTTTCCACGATTTTTAAGGGATTTTAAAGAATTTTTAGATAATTTCAAAACTTTTGAGGACTTTATGAAATTCTTAGAATAATTAAAAAGATTTCAAAGGATTGGAAAGATTTTGAAGGATTTGACGGGATTTTTTGAGATTTGAAACATTTTTGATGATTTATCTGGATTTCAAAAGATTATTTATTGAAATTTTGTTAAATATTATTGTTATTTTCAAAAGATATAAGATTAATGTGGTTTCGATGAATTTATGGGACTTCCAAGAATATTTAAAGATTTGAATATATATTCCTGAGTATATCCACGGATTTGAGAGCGTTTAAAAAATGGTTAAGGATTTCCACATGTTTTATATAAAGAATTTTAAGAGAATTTCGATTCATTTTAATGAATTTCAAAATATTTTAATGGATGCCAAAATATTTTGAGGGATTTCAAGAGATTTGCAAAGATTCACCTGGATTCTAAAGATTTTAATTAATTTTGAAGGGACTCTGAAGATTAAATGGAATCTCGTAAAATTTCGAAATAATTTTCGGAATTTCAAGGATATTAACGAATTATTTGAGATTGTAAGAGTTTTCTTGGTCTTGTTAGCGACTGTGAAGAATTTCAAAATATTTCACGAATTCTCGAAGAATTTTTAGGGATTGCTACAGTTTTTAAAGGATATCCAGAGTGGTAAATCTTTCAAAAAGGATTTTAAGAGATTATGCAGGATACCAATAGAATTCCAACGATTACAAAGAATTTTCACAAGATTTTAAACAAATGTAAGGGATTTACAAATTAAAAAAAAATCACGGGATTTTGAGGGATTGCAAAGATTTCCAGTGATGTCACGAGACTGAATAATAAGAAATAAAAGGAGAAGATTATGAACAAAAAAAGAAAATAATGATAAATGCTACTGAAGAGAAGAAAAGCAATAAAAGGGTGAATATTGCGCAATGAATTTCGGTATAACGTACATTTTAATACAGAATAATCAACGCGGGACAAAATTTCAGATTCGAACGGAAAAATACTGAAAAATTAAATCAATGGAACTAAACAAACTGTCTATCGTTACGAAATTTTCCGTAAGACTACGCCTTGTTCCGGCTCGTTTAGGGCTAACGTTACGAAAAATTCCGTAATAGTAGCCCTAGCGCTATTCCTGATCGGTTAGCCTGACGGAAAATTCCATAATACTAGTCAGTTCCAAAACTGAAATATATTTGAATGAAATAATTTTTTTTTTCCAACCAGCTAACCGTAACCTCAATTCAAGGATTTTCTTATCTTTGAATTAGTTATGTAACGCAGTAAGTTTCAGATGCCACACAAAATCAAAACTTCAGGTAGATATTGTTGGTTCATATGAGACACGGAAAAGTCAAAAAAAATTTTACTAATTTTTTTAAAAATTACAACTCAATGCTTTAAAACTAGTTCTGCTAATAATTCAACTTATTTTCATTCTAAATAGGCCCTTATAATATGTTTAATTATATGGCAAACTTTTAAATCAATTATAAATTTCGGGCCTCTGTCAATACTAATCCTACTTCATTGGCGCTATATGCAGAATTCCAAAATGTTTAATTTAGTCATATAATATCTTTGTTTAAATAATATATTTGTAGGTGATTCATTAATAATAATACTTACAATCAGGTCTACTGGAAATCTCTGTCTTAATATAGGGCTAATGTTTCAGACGTCTGAATGAGACGAATTTTTAATTTTAATTTTTTATTTGCATAAACATGAAGAATAATCTTTAAAAAAAATTCACCGATTTTTGACTCTAGATATCGAAACATGATTCAGGCGATATAACAAAAAATTAAAAATTATTTTTCCGAATGCCGAGCAAGTGTCATATTTGACCAAAAATATTGGCGTAAACGCTCTTATGCACATAGACTGTCAATTTTAATACAAAACCAAAAAAGTGTACCCTGAATGGACTTTAGGTTTCAAAACACGTCATCTCAAGATTTTTAAACAAAATTTAAAATTTACTTTGCGAATAACGGGCAAGTATCATATAGGACAAAACCTGCCCATCTAAACGCTTTAACTCACATTGTGTCATATTGGCAAGTGTTATATTTGATAAAAACTGCCCAATTTAATGTAAAACCCAATTGGTGGTTCAACTACATTTCAAATTTCGCTCACAACAATTAAGTAATGTGTTTTGAAGTCCGGCATCCAAAACCGGTACACTTTTTTGATTTCATATTAAAATTGACCGTCTATGTGCATCCGAAAGCATATTTGATTAATTTTTAATTTTGTTCTATATTACGTGGATAACATGTTTCGATATCCAAAGTCAAAAAGGTCTAACACCTTTTAATTTTCAATACGAAAATTAATGTTAAAATGTGTGTATTCACAACATTTGAAACTTTACTATATAAGCCCATTGTACTTTATGATATTCTGTAATTAGACATACGAAAACTGTTGTCCTAAATATATATTAATGTTTGAAAAAATATTTGATTATGTGACAGAGAATGATCTATAGCAGTTCGTTTCTATTTAAGAACATTTGACTCCCGGTAGAGGAAAATTTGAAAATGAAAATAACTTTCTGAAAAGAAATTAAGTATTGGGCAATTAAGTACGAAAAATGTTATACCAGTCATTCGTTACGCTGATATATAATTTTGGTTTATATTTTCATCTTTGAAAAAATCTAACATCCAGGCCAATTATTATAATAATTTAAATTTGTAACCAAGAATATAACAGTTTTCTTCTTTAAAGTTATTCGAGATTTGTGAATCAGCAACTTCGCGGTAAATCAATTTCATTTTATCCTCTAATTTTAATAACAGTTGACTTTTATGAACAAAAAATATTTGCAATATATCAGTGAATTCGTATTTATTACAAAATCACAGCCAAGAGAAGCTCGTGGAGGATTTATTTTTTTAAAATAGTATTCCTTGGAGAAACAAATGCGCACAATAGCTTAGGTTGCTTTTTTCCCTTTATTTTTATCTTCTTTGATTTTAAAATTCAATAGGTTTTAAACGTGTGTGATAAATGTTTAGATTGAATGATGTACATATGCTTTTAAATAAACATGATTCTTTTTCAATTAACTTGAAATGCATTCTGTGTTCTATAACTTTATCGAATATCACCATCGCTTTAAAGCAAAAAAACGTAAGAAAACGTTGATCGAGACAGACTGTCTTTATCAAAAATTGAACATTTAAACTTCAATTACTCTCATCTAGAGTATTAATCTATTTACATACGACCATTTTCACAGTATAATTTACACTATGACAGATACCGCGCAACAAGAATTTCTTGTTAATTTACAAGAAATTACTCAAATTTCTTTGAGAAACATGGAAGTGAAAGGTTCTAGATGTATCCTTCATTGAGTTAATTTCAAAAATGTTCATAAAAATAAACATATGAAGAACGTTTCGCTTGAATCCATGAGAAGCATTATCAGTTTCAAAAAAGTTCTGTCTGAAATATAAAACATACAATCATCATCTGCCTCTTTAAAAAACTCATTTATTGAGCGAATGTAGCAAAGTTATGTATGATGTATAAAAACACATTATACTTTTTGTTGAGCAAAAAATAGTGAAGCAACCAAAGGAATAATAAAAACACCAAACAGGGAACATACTTCTAGATTGGGAGGGAATCTTATAAATTTCTTTAACACTATCGTGGTGTTCTTTTTCCATTTTTTGGATTCTTTACCATATTTTCTTTATTAAAAAAATGTAAGATGTATTTGTATATCTCAAGCAATTTTCTTAACTTCGCTCAATACATAAATTTTCAAAGGAACAGATGATGTTTGCATATTTTATACTTCCAAGAGAAGTTTTTTGAAACTGATGATGCTTTAGTTCAATAAAGAAGCTTTCCATAGACCAGTAGATCTAAAGTTTTTTCCACCTTCACATTATTCACTATTGTCATGAAAATATTGTGAAAAATAAACATTCATCTCACTTAGTCATCTGAAACTTCAGTCCTATTGCTTTAATAACTTTACCAATTACGTTGGTTCATATCTAACTATTTTTGTAACTAGATCAAGGATGAATATCACTTTTTCAGCAATAAAATTTTTTCCCTGCAAGTTCTCTATCGGTGCTTTACAAACTCGTATAACTGAAACATGTAATCAGAAGCATTGACCACAGGATAATTTTTGCTGTGGAAATAGCCTTCGAATTCATTGAGCAAGCACATGAGTTTCGGACTCTTTGAGTGTAAACCAGGCAGGGACATCAAAATTACCAGCGGTATACAACCCCTGTCTCTGGATCCGGTGAGGCGATTGGGTGCGTTATTTATTGAATTGAACTGGACACAGGTTACCGGCCCGAAATCGCTCAGTTCATCAGGATGAAACATTGACGTAGTGGGTATATATACACTGATATTTCGTTCGTGTACTGATATTATACTACCATGTGACCACTATATCTACAAGTACAGGATCACGAAGCATGCAAATTAATGTCCCAACCGCTCTCCACAATGACAGCAGTCCAGTGACAAGAGTTACCAGAATCCCACTGCTGCAGATTATGAAAGGAACCTATTAAAACAAACTGAAAATCGGGATGCTCGCTAAATTTCAATATGAATTCTTTTTTTTTAATATGATCCGACAGTAATTGAAAAATTGGATCAATTGGGGTAAACATCTGATACTATTCTGCAAAATATTTTGTGAATATAAAGTCAATGAGTTCACACGAGTAAGGGGTTGTCCACACACATATTGTGTAGGGGAGTGGCTCCTAATATGGCGCATTTCTATTTGAAAAAGCTAAAGCATTGCGAGAGAATTTAGGACACGTTTAATTGAATCCATTCATGTTTCGAGTGATGAGCGAAGAAAAAAGTATACCCTTCAAAATAACTGTTTTTTATGTTTAGGGACCATGCTTAAATTAC